>SNQJ01S0194678.1:0-17613 GCA_010110895.2 Picea sitchensis | reverse complement strand
CACCCCAATCAACATCTGTGTAGGCAATTAGTTCAAATCCTTTATTCCTTGGATACCATAAGCTAAAATCTGATATGCCTTTAAGATATCTAAATATTCTCTTGACAACCATCACATGTGATTCCTTAGGAGATGATTGAAATCTTGCCACCATTCCTATTGCTTGCATGATATCAAGTCTGGATGCAGTCAAATATAGTAGACTCCCAACCATCGATTTGTAGAGAGTTCAATCTACAATAGTTGACTCATATTCCTTGTTGGGTTTGCAACTGGTTTTCATTGGAGTGCTAACAGGTGCACTTTCAACCATTTCAATTTTTTTTAATTATCTCTTTTAGGTATTTAGACCGAGTAACAAACATTCCTTTTGGTGACTGAGTGATTTGAAGTCCAAGGAAGAACGTTAGCTCTCCAATCATAGACATTTCAAACTCTTTTGACATTTCTTGAGCAAATTTATGACGATTCATCATTGTTGAAACCAAATATGATGCCATCCACATAGACCACCATGACTAACAGACTGTCCTTATCAATTCTAAGATAGATATTGATGTTAGACATGCCTCCTTTGAATCCTTGTTGCAATAGGTACTTATCCAATCTTGCATACCATGATCTGGGTGCTTGTTTAAGGCCATAGTGTAACATCCCCATTATAATCCCTAGTTTGATTAATTCTTATGTAGATATAATATGTGGCTACGTCCAAGCGATGTAATATATGAATTGCATTTCAATGTTTTAATAATAAAATGTGATGTCAGCTGTTAAGGGGACATGGACAAGATATGGGAGCTGAATTAATCCACAAGAGAGGGGAGTGTCTAGGATAATGGCCAAGAGGGGTCCAAGGGGGGAATTATCGATGTTTATGGATTCAACCTGTTTTCTTAAATTTGTTATTGTATATGAACCTTCCCATTTTTGATTGAGTGTTTCCAAAGCTAATCATTGAATATATGTAAGAGGGTGGGTGTGAGTGGTCACATCCCGAAGTTATTGGGCACATCGGGGTTAAGTACAATCAGCTTGGGGAAGAGTGTGAGTCAAGAAAGGAAATCCATAGAAGTAAGAGTAGTTCAAATAGTTTGGGTAGTTAGTCAAGTTTGGGCAAGAAAAGAGAGCTTGGAGTTGGTGCAGCCATAGGAGGGCGAAGGCTGGAGTGAAACTGGAGTGTAATTGGAGCGAATTGGAGCTAGAGAATTGAAGAGCCCGGTTGGCAGGTCAGAAGAGTGAACTATTGTGTGAGTTGCACTGAAACAACAAGTGTTGATGTTGGTTTGTTGATAGTTTTCCTAGCAACAGTTCCCTTGAGTTCCGAACTAAGAGATTCATAGCTACAAGTGCCAGAGAGACCCTGATAAATGAATGGCACATTCCTTGGGCTATCCCTAATAAATGGATGGTTCATCCCTTGGGTTATCCCTAATAAACAGATGGTACATCCCTTGGATTATCCCTGATAAATGAATGGTGCATTCCTTGGGTTGGACAGGTCAAGATGAAGAGAGTTGGTGGAAAATTTGGGATAGTTGTAGGAGAATATCAGTTGGGTTGAGAGATTTATGAGTTGTGAGTGGACTATGAGAGACCACCCTCTTTTGTGTATTGCTAGCCTCAGCTCAGGGGTGAAGGACTGTTGATATTTGGAACAATCAGTCTACGGTTGGGTGGAACATTCGTCCCAAGCAGCTAGTTGCACGATTCTTGTTTAAGATAAGTGTTTAATCTTGTACCGAGTTATTTACATCTGTTATTGTTGTGCATGAACTCTATGTGAATGAGAATGACTTATATGTTGTTCTAATGAACGTTTTAGTTGTATCTCCTGTTGATTATTAGCATACTTCAAATGCATATGTTTTATTGTCATTGTTGTAGATAAATATGTTATAAATTATAGTTGTAGGCTATGGGAAAATGGATAACAACAAAATAATGGATTTAATTAGTAGAGGTTTCATGTTATGTGTATTTTGCAAGTATTGTTGCCTAGCTGGAGGTTAGGTACGTTACTAAAATGGTATCAGAGTTGATAAGATAGAGTTTTAGCGTGACGTGGCCCAACCATGGTGGCTGGGTACGTTACAAAGTGGTATTAGAGCTGGAAAGAGAGATTTTTAGCATGACATGGCCCAACCATGGTGGCTGGGTACGTTACAAAGTGGTATCGGATCCTAGTTTTTCAATAGTGAGCCTACATGGGCCATTTAGCAGAACACATAAGTGAAATTATAGAGTTGGAAAGTGAACTATCTGACATAGGGAGAGTTCATTTGAAAATCATTTGACAAAATGTTTACGGTGTTCCATGGTGAAATTGGATGAAAATGAGCAAAAGCCCCAAGTTCCCGCAACTAAATAATGACAATTTCGAAGTGAAAGAGTCGAATTTGAAAAGAAACAAACAATTGTTTATCTACAAGGCTTGATTTGGTTGTATTGAGCTTAGTCGTAGAGATCTATTGACAACCCAAGAAGGAATTTCATTTTTGGGTGAATTTGAGCATTTTTTTGGAATTTTGGAAAATAGGGGAAATTGGAAACATTTCAGTATTTTTAGCATTTTTGAATTTTGGAAAATAGGGGAAATTGGAAACATTTCAGTATTTTTCCTGCGCATTAATCATGTCAGCGATGACATGAAGTACGCGGTCACCGATCGCGGAGGATTGCGATAATGTAATCGCCATGGTGGCAAGGTACATGGAGGTAGGGAGTTAGAAAATGACTAAGCATTGGGACTTATTATGAGTCCGGTGATCCCTAAGTCTAAGGAGTTTGTGAGTTTGTGAGTCCCAAGAAAGGTAAACATTGGCAAGCTGGGACCTTATTATGAGTTCATGAGTCCCCAGCGTAAAATGACCAAGTGGTTGGACTTATTATGAGTCTCCAGAGTCCGCAGCAGTAAAAATGGCTAAGTGTTGTGAGTTATTATGAGTCTGTGAGTTCGCAAAGGTAAAAATGACTCGCGTTGGGACTTATTGGCGAGTTCGCGGATTCTAACGAAGTCCGGCAGTTGCAGCATCTGGCGGTTGGACTTATTGGCGATTCCGTGAGTCCGCTGACTCAGCGTAAAATGACTATGTTGGACTTATTATGAGTATGGAGTCCATGAACTGCTAGGTAAAATGACCTCGCGTTGAGACTTTTGGACAAACTTATGAAAAGAAAGCACGAGTCTGTGAGTCCAAATAAGTGGAAAAATTGTTAAGTGTTGATACTTTTTAGACGAACTTATGAAATAAAAGTTACAAGATTTGAGTTTGTGAGTCCGTGAGTCCTAAGAAGTGGAAAATGACTAAGTGTTGAGACCTTTTGGATAGACTTGTGAAATAAAGGTTACAAGATTGTGAGTCCGCGGAATCCATGAGTCCGAAGAAGTGGAAAATGATTAAGTGTTGAGACTTTTCGATGAACTTATGAAAGAAAAGTTACAATATTGTGAGTCCTTGAGTCCGAAGAAGTGGGAAAAAATGACCTAGTGTTGAGATTTTTCGGACAAACTTATGAAAGAAGGTTACAAGTTTATAAGTCCGCGAACCACAAAGGAAAAGAAACCAGCATTGGTGGCGGGTTCATATAAGGTATGAAGAAGAGATATAAGTTAGATCCATGATGAATCCATTAGATAGATCAACGAAGGAGAATTTGAGACTTCAAACCTCCAAGGATGTTGTAGATCTATACAAGAACTTCAGAGGGCTATAACTTTCAAACTAGAGCTTAATTTTGGGCAAATGTTCACCGTTGGAAATTTGTTTCTGGGTGGAATGCATCAAGCAAATCAAAACTTGAATTAGTGCAATGTGTCATTCAAAAATTAAGGAAGAAGTAACCTGTATTCTAATTAATAAATGTTTTATAATATGCATGTTCTAATAGTAATTATTACATGCACATCTCTTGCGTAATTAGAAGTATCAAAGAGACTTTTAGTTCCTATATGAGGACTGAAGTTATGGAATATGCCTCAAGGATCTTACAACCATGAGGGAGAGTCTGCAGGTCAACATTTAATCATGGGGAATGTTGAAACATAGTCAAATGGAAGAAGAGATTGTAGGGCCCATCACCATGTGAAGCATGCATAGAAAGTGTAGAGTTATAGGGATGATAATGAAAGGATTATAAAGGCTCAGAAGATATACTTTAGAGTTTAAATATTTGCATAAGCAAGTTAACAAGGATCGGGCACCAAGTAGCTAGTGCTAGAAAATTATCAACATCTAGATCTCACAACAAAAAGGGATGATCATGGAAATGGTAGGAAAATAAGAAGCATAAGAAGTCTCCATCATTCTCAAAAGGCGTATCCACTAGAAGAACTCATGTAAGTTCGTGACCGAAGCATCCCAAGTGTGTCTCCTATTCAAAGGAAAAGAAGGTCTCGAGGGCGACATCTTGCAAGGTGAACTCAAGAAAACAGTTACCTACCTTTAATGGTGAGCACATGAAAGGAGAAGAGGAAGAGGCTTTACTGTTGGAAATGAATAAATATTTACACCGCATGACTATGCATCCTAGGTAGAAGCTATGATTGCCATCTATCACTTGGTAAGAAAGGGAAACCAAGTGGTGGAATCAACTTTAAGCAAGCCAAAACCTTGACGAAAAAATAATCATGGAGGTAATTCAAGGGATATTCCAAGAGAAATATTTGTTCGAGCATTACTAAGGAGATGGAAATATGAAAGATTTCTTTGAACTCGGGTTAAACCATGAAAAATGGAAGAATGTGAGAAGCGCTCTTTGAAATTTTGAAGCATGTTGACTTCATCAAGGATGAGAAGGTTAAAATACAACAGTTTCTAAGTGGGTTCCCCTCCTTCTATAGTGAAAAGATTCAATATGACAACCCAAGACCTTGGAGGAAACCACATAAGGAGAGAGAGAGTAACCTATATGAACAACAAAAGAAAAAGGAAGGCCAACGTTCCAAAAGACTTTGAATGACAGATGAAAGAGAGAAAGGATCAAAGGCGTAAAGGTTTTAAGCCACCATTTTTCAAGAATGATTCTCAAGCAAATCAACAAGGCTAGACAACCCAAAATGATCAAAAGAATGCGATTCATTTGAGAAAGGCCAAGGTAGAAGTATGTTTAATGTGGGGGATGAGGGAAATCACTTATATAAGGATTCCTACTTCATAAAGGAGAAAGAATGAGGATTGTTCATAACATTCAGATAAGTTGAAACAATGGAAGACATGGAGAATTATGTCATAGATTTATGCATCCTTGGACAACAAGCGTATTACATAATATCAATCCCCTAATGCACGTGTTGGAAGGTAAGATTGATAACCAACCCATAGCAATTTTTAATTGATTCTCGAACCAACTATAGTTACATAAATGATAACGTTATTGAAATAGTTCACTTGAAAAGAAGTAATCATAAGAAATCTTGTTATTCCGGGCTTAGCCACTGTGGGCTAAGAGAGAAAGATCAATGAGTTGGTTAAAGATTGTCATATAGACATGAATGGAATCAACATGAAGGTAGATGTAAACATCATACCATTGTTTTCATATGATTGTCTAATTAGCATGGATTAGTTAAAAAGCATCATGTTGTCCCAGATTGTTACAACAAGACAATCACATGTCCTGGCTCGATGAGGAAGAACAACAAGGAAAGATTCAAGGCATTCCAAGAGATGTAGCTATTAAAGAGATTTCGACTATGCAGTTGAAGAAGAGCTTCATGAAGGGATGCCAAGTGTTTGCAACCCACATGGAGGAGGCAACCAAAGATAAAGTGGAAAACATTGAAGACCCATCCTGGCCTTGAGGGATTTTGAAGATGTTTTAGGAAAACCCAAGATTTCCACCAAAGAGAGACATTGATTTCTTATTTATTTGGTTCCAGGATCTTCCCCAATGTCGAAGACACCATACAAAAATGGGCAACACCAGAGTTCAAGGAGTTGCAAATGAAGCTTGAAGGGTTGTTAAAAAGGGGGTATATACACCCAAATGTGTCACCTTGGGGCAATCTCTAATCTCGGGCTTGAAGAATAAGGATATAAATTAAGGTCGTGTATTTATTCCAAACAAGTTAATAAGGTTACCATAAAGAAAAGTATCCCACCCTAAAATTGATGATTTACTTGATCAACAAAAGGTGTGAGAATATTTTCAAAGATTGACTATAGATCAAGATATCACCAAATCAAGATTAAGGATTAGGACATTCACAAGAAAAGTTTCATAATAAGGTATGGAAACTATTTGTTTGTGGTAGTTCCATTTGGGATATCAAATGCCCAACATTTTTATGTGTTTGATGAATGGAGGTTTCAGAGAGTACCTGACAAGTTTGTAATTGTGTTCTTAGATGATATACCATCTATTTCAAATAAGAAGAGGATCAATGAAACATTTAAGAATGAGTACACAAGTTTTGAGAGAGCACAAATTATATAAGCAGGCAAGTGCTTCTTTTATCAAAACAAGATTCACTACTTGGGGCATATAATATCAACAAATCATGGATAGAAGGTGATCCTAAGAAGATAGAGGCCATTAGAGGGTTCCCAACACCAAAGAATGCGGATAGAGGTCATATCATTCACCGCCTTCCAGCTTATTACCAAAGATCTATAAAAGGTTTTTTCAAAGATTGCAAGTCCAATCACCCTCTTTTGCAAAGAAAGGTGTGAAGTTTCAACAGACTCCAAGTGTGAAGAGAATTTTCAAGAGTTTAAAATAATATTGACAAGTGTCTAACATTGAAGATCATTTTGATCCAAACAAAGATTTGGTTGTGTGCACCGATGCATGCACACGCAAGGAAGGGCTTGGAGTCCCTAGTCAGAAAGGATCATCATGTGGCATTGCATGAGTCCTGGAAATTAAAACAACATGAGAGGAATTATGCTACCCACGACTTTGAGTTAGCAACAATTGTACATGCATTGAAAATGTGGAGACATTATGTTAAGCCCTAAAATAGTGGTACATTACCCCAATTGGGGCCATATTACATTAATAATGTTATTTTATTTATGTCAGGTTTCAATTCATTAGTTTTAATTGTACCTCCTATTCTCTTATATATGCCAAGGAGACCTTTTCATTTGTAATCATCTTGTATTTGAAAATTATGTGGTGTATAAGAGGTAAGTTACCCCTCTAAAAGGTTTATTATCTGAAATTGTCTCCTTCAAGGTGTTGAGTACTTATTCTAAGGTTTTTCTATGCCATCTTGATATTTGGTTCCACATTTGGTACCGAGCTAGGTCTCTGGGTTTCACACATCCTGAATAATCTTTGAATTTCGCCATATCTATTTTCTATGACAATCTAAGGAATCCTTTGAGAACATTTAGTAGATACATCAAGGTACATTGGGTTAAATTTAAGCTCTTCCTATATCTTTATATACTTCATAGATATATCCCTGTGATAGGGTTCGAATCATCCCGACTTAGTCATCATGAATTTTGCTAAGGAAATATTTTTCAGAATCTTCTAATTCTAAAATCTAGAGGATATTCATAAAAATTATCAAGGTATCTATGATAGACCTCATCTGGGTCATCCCACTTTGTAGATACACCCTATGCAAGATAGGGTATCCTGGATTAGTCTTATTAACTAGCCTCAAACAAGTCTTTCGGGAAAAAATGGGATATTCTTCAAGGAGTATCCAAATTAAGTGAGACTATTGCATTGGATAGTGGATATTTTGTAGTATTTCTGGTACATTGCTTCAAAAATCAAATATCATATATTTTGATCTTGGAACTCTTTACAAGTACACTCTCTTGGAAGGGAAAAAATCAGCAAGTTGTGGGAAGTTACCATAACTTCCACTTGACACATCCACTTTTTATCAGACCAAGTAATTGCGCAGTTGAAACATCAGGAGAAATAAATAAGATAAAGTTTCATACTCATAAGGGATGAAATGTTGGAGATACAGTAGAAGAAACATCGTTTATCATAACCACTCAAAATCAAGGTTTAAAAGTGACACTTGGCACAACATGCCACCAAAAGGGAACTTCTACACCAAACAGGTTCCTTTGGTATATATAGAAGACTAGAGGTACAATTAAAACTAATGGACACAAGTTTCCACATTAAATAACACATTAATGTAATATACCCCAATTAAGGGTAATGTGCCACTATTTGTATTTAACATGAAGGCGGAAGGGAATGCTGTGAGGGATTCATAAATGACTTGCAAATAAGATAATAACAAATATGAACTACAAGGGATGATGTATGATTTGAAAAGGAGATCATGGAAGTTACTGAAAAATCCTAATAGAGAGGACACTGAAAAGGAAAAATGTATCCCATGAAATTCAAGGATGAGGACACAAGGAAAATGAATCAAGAATGAAGAAACTCCAAATTTGGTTGACCAACCACTTTCCTAAGATCGATATGAGGAAGTTTTCATTTATAAGGACCCAATCACATGGATACTCGGGATGGAGCAATTATTTGATCTACATGATGCCACATACACAAAAGGTACAAATTGCTCCTTTATATTTAGAACCCAATCAATTTTGTGGTAATTGGATTATTTGACTCGCAAATCACCATCACTTGGACAATTTTCATGGAAGAAAATGATAGCACACTATGAGGGATACAAGGTTGACACCTCTTTAGCCAATTGATAACTTCAAAAACAAAAAAGGTTCACAGTATACTACTGAGAACTTCCAAAGATTGAACATACAGCACATATCTCAGATTTACAACTCTTGATTGATGTATCTATAGGAACTTTAAAGGATAACATTCAACATGAAGTTCGGCCTCTTTAGGAACCCAAATCATTGAGAATGCATCTGTGGTGGCAAGAAATGTTGAGTAAAAATATGGCTACATTACTAATCTCACCTAACATCTATTGAGAGAATAATGTTCCTTCTTCTAAAACACTCAACCTACATTGACACCTCAACAATTGAGGAAAGAAAGAAAAAAAGGTTTATGCTTTAATTGTGACATCAAGTATAGTAAAGGGAATAAACACAAGGAGAATAAATTATTCTACATAGATTTTGAAGAGGAAGAAGAACAAGAAAAGAACAAGAACCATCTCAAGATGAAACGTATAAGATATTTCTTCTGAAGAATTGACTCCCACAATATCATGTAACGCATTGGCTGGAATTAACACCCTCAAACCCTCAATATCGAAATATCAAATAAAAAGGTAATATCCCTAATTGATTCTCGGTAGTACCATAATTTCATTCACTATACCAACCAAAGATCTCAATTCTTTGTATATCCAACGCCGAAGTTTCACTCAATGATTACAGATGGAGAAACCATCAATTGCTCAGAAAATGCAATAAGATCAATTCACTGGGGAAATATGTAATTAATATCTAATGATTTCATACCCATGGGTGATACCGATGTCGCACTAGGGAACCAATGGTTACAATCATTAGGAACAATGGTTTGAATTTTCAAGAACTTTTCATGAAATTTTCATCGAAGGAAAATAAATTGAGTTAAGGGTATCATAGGGAAGTCCCATAAGGGGATGAGCTCTAATGGCATGACAAAATTCATTGGAAAAGGGCATCGGTAATTGCACAACAATTCTCAATAGATATTCAAACATATATTTACAGTATTCCCTAGATCCTTAAAGGGATCATTGATACATCTCCGCAGGCATTTGAAGATATTCTAAAGGTCTTCCACCCACCGAAATCATGATCATTCCCATTCACCTAATTCCTAGGAGTGTTCCTCCCAACATCAAGCTATAGATACCCCATGCCCAAAAGAGTGAAATTGAGTGTATGAATAGTTATTGAAATGTTAGAGGCTGACATTATTATACCTAGCTTCGTTCTTACTCTCAGACCGGTGGTACCGACATCTATAGAAAGATGGTCATGGCGCTGTGTCCATATTATAGAGAGCTCAACAAGATCACTCATTAAAGATGGCTTCCCATTCTATCATTGATGAATTGTTGATGAACTACATGGAGAAATCTATTTCACAAAGTTGGATATCCATTCAGGGTAATTAATCATATTAGAATGAAGGAAGTAGATATCCCAAAACAACATTCCTAACCAATCAAGGCCATTATGAATTTTTAATCATGACTTTTAGCCTCACAAATTCACCTTCCACATTCCGCTGGCTGATGAATCTACTGCTCATTCCCTTCTAAAATTTGTGTTAAGTATTTTTGGATGATATACCAATCTATAAAGCAAGTCTTGGGAGGATCATGTGCCACATGCTGACAAGGTGCTACAAATACTAAAGGAGAAACAACCATACGCCAAACCATCCAAATGTTTTCAGTGATGAGGTAGAGTATTTGGGTCATATTGTATCTCATGAAGGTACAGACCCTGCACCAAGATTACACATGATGGATCCTGACCATCTCAAACATTGAAGAATCTTAGAGGATTTTTATCGGATGTTACCACCTAATCTTGTTCTAACCATGGAAGAAATAGAAGGACACCTTTACCAACATTAACTAAGAAGGATGCATTTTCATGGACCCGAGGCAACGCAAGATTTTGACCAACTTAAAGAGGTGATTAAAGTCCATCTTTAACCACAACTCGATTTCACCAAAACCCCATTGTGCAATGTGATGCCTCGTGAAATGGCATTGGTTTTGTTCCACGCATGGTGGCCCCTGGCTTTTTTGAAAGTTGACCACTCAAGGGAAAGGACTTTACACAAACCCATTTATGAGAAGGAAATGATGGTAATACTACATGCATTGAAGAAATGACACCTTACCTAATAGGTGGTAGGAACTTCAAGGTCAAAACATATCATGATAGTATTAAATACTTCTTGGAACAAATAATCGCCTCAAGAACAACAAAATGTGTGACTAAGATATTGTTTTGAAAATCATTTATAAAAAGCTAAAAATGTTGTATGATACACTTCAATAAATGATGAATATGTTGAGGCCTTCTCTCAGGTTATCTTGATCATCCAACCCCATTGGATAATAGAAGTAATGGATGAATGAAGAATGATGAAAACATGTGGAATTTCATTCAAAGGTTGCGCTAGGATTCTAGTGCATCGGGATACATTTACATGGAAAATGATTCACCATGGTACAAATATCACTTATATTTATGTAAGAACCTAACCAAACAAAAGGTACTATTGAATTGCACACCTCTATGGTAGAAGGGCACCGGTGGATTTTTTGAAAACTCACCTTAGGGTCAAATGGGCATGAATTTTTTGGGATGGCTTTTAAAACTCCATGTTCAAAGGTTTGTGGCAGAATGTTTGGTTTTCCAACAAAATAAGGTGGAAACAATTAAGACCCCAAGTCTTTTACAACCATTAGCCATCCCAAGTCAACGTTGGGAGGAGGTTTCCATGCATTTCATCACAGGGTTACTGAAGTCTGAAGGAAAGAGTGTCATCATGGTGATTGTTGATAGATTGGTGATTGTTGGTTTTGTGCACTCTCTCATCCCTTCAAAGCTAGTACAGTTGCCACCGCATTCATGGAGACACTTCAAAAGCTACATGGAAGCCCAAATACTATTGTAAGTGACAAAGATCCCATCTTCATTGGACATTTTTGGACAAAATTATTTTCTTGTTTGGGTACTCAATTGGCTCATAGCTCATCCTATCATCCTCAATTTGATGGACAAACTGAGATAGTGAATAAATGTTTGGAAGGCTACCTTCGTTGCTTTGTCTTTGATAAACAAACATAATGGTTCAAATGGTTACCCTTGGCAGAATGGTGGTATAACACTTCCTTTCATACTGCAACAAAAATGACACCATTTGTGGCACTTTATGGATACCACCCTCCTTCCATCACTTCTTCTCTAAAATAAAAATCTAAGTTTCAAGTAGTGGAAGATCACATCGAACATCAACAATAGGTTCTCCAAATCTTAAAGGACAACCTGACCATGGCACATAATCGCATGAAACAACAAGCAAATCAACATCGTATTGAAAGAAGTTTTGAAGTAGGGGATTGGGTGTTTTTAAGACTACAACCATACAAACAGATGTTCCTCAAGCAAGCCAATATGGATAATAAATTATCACCAAAGTACCATGGCCCTTGTAAGGTGTTGCAAAAGATTAGTACTATGTCATACAAGTTGGAGTTGCCTACATCTTCACGAGTACACCTAGTTTTCCATGTTTCATGCTTAAATAAGGTTATAGGTGACAAGATCCCAATTCAAATTATATTTCCAGAACTTGACGAGGAAGGAAAAATCATATTGGAGTTTGAAGCTATCACTAACACAAGAATTCACCAGCTAAGGAATAGATCCATTTCAAAGTATCTCATTAAGTGGAGGAAACTACCTGCTGAAGATTCCACTTGGGAACTAGATGAGTCTTTTATACAGAAGCATCCATAATTACTCAAGCATTGTGGACAACACTTGTCTAAAGGGGAGGGGAATGTTAATCCCTAAATAGTGGCACATTACTTATTTGGGGAATATTACACTAGTAATGTTATTTTATTTATGTTGGCTTGGGTCCATTAGTTTTAATTGTACCTCCTAGTCTCCTATATATACCAAGGATACCTTTTCATTTGGAATCATCTTGTATTTGGAAATTTATGTGGTGTATAAGGAGGTTTCTCTCTCGAAGAGGCTTATTATCTGAAATTCTCTCTTTTTCAAGGAGTTGAGTACTTATTCTAAGGTTTTTCTATGCTATCTTGATATTTGGTTCTTAACACATTACCTTGTGGGTAAGAAATTCGAGCCAAGAACAGACCACTGTGGTTTGAAAATGAAGTGGCCGATACACTCAACAAGAGAGATCATGAAGTGCATATTGTAGCCATTAGCATGTACATGACAGATCTAAAAAACAAAGTTATTGCAGCATCAAATTCATATCAGAATTATTTAAAAATAAAAGAGACATTACAAAAAGGTAGTTTTCAACAAAAGTTTAATTATTATGAGCTAAAAGAAGATGGAATTCTCATGTACAAAGGTAAGGTGTATGTGTCAAATTCCAGTGATATGAAAAACATAGTGTTGGAAGAGATGCATAATGTGCCATATGCAAGGAACCCAAGATATCAGAAGACAATTGCGGTAGTAAGAAGCCAATATTTTTGGCCAGGAATGAAGAAAAAAGTGGCTAATTACATAGCCAAGTGTCTAGAATGCCAAAAAGTAAAGACAACACATAGACACCCAACATGTTTGCTACAACCATTACCCATTCCAGAATGGAAGTGGGAAGTTGTCTCAGTTGATTTTATTACTAAGATGCCCATAATAGTGAAGCAATGTGATTCCATCATGGTGGTGGTGGATAAGTTGACTAAAGCAACACATTTCATTCCAATAAAGACTACACATAAGACAACAAATATTGCAAAAATTTATATGAGAGAAGTTGTTAGGCTACATGGAGTGCCTAAGGCAATAGTTTCAGATAGGGATCCAAAGTTTACTTCCAATTTTGGGAAGGGTTTGTTCAATGTCTTTGGGACAAATTTAAATATTAGTACAACATATCATCCAGAGTCTGATGGGAAAACATAAAGGACTAACAGAATAATTGAGGGCATGCTTAGAATGTATGTGATGGATAAACCATCAAAGTGGAAAGATTATATCCATTTAGTTGAATTTTCCTACAACAATGGGTATCAAGCCTCGTTGAAAATGAGTTCATTTGAGGCATTGTATGGAAGACAATGTAACACCCTAGTGAGTTGGGATAATCCAATAGACAGAGAAGTTGTTGGGCCATAATTGCTATAAGAAATGGAAGATCAGATGGAAAAGATAAGGAAGAATTTGAAGGCTGCCTAGGATAGGAAGAAAATTTATGCAGACAGAAACATAGTTTTCAAATATTTTAAAGTGGGAGAACATGTGTTTTTTAAAGTAAAGGCAAAGAGAAGTTCACTAAGATTAGGAAGTTGACCAAACTTGGAAGCAAGATATTGTGGTCCTTTTGAAATATTAGAAAAGATAGGTCTAGTTGCATACATGCTAGCTTTGCCTACATCCATGAGAGCGCATAATGTATTTCATGTATCATTACTTAAAAAGTACGTACATGATGATAATCATGTCCTTGATTGGAATGTGATCCAAGTGGAGTAGGAAGCGGATTTCTGGGTGGAACCAGTACACATCCTGGATTGGAATGTAAAAGTGCCCTGGAACAAATCCATAGGGCTGGTAAAGGTTCAATGGACCTGATATGGTCGTGAATATGCTACATGGGAATATGAAGAAAACATGTGGGCGAAATAACCACAAATGTTTTACAGTTTTGAAGAAGACAAAATGCAAGACTCTGTTTGAGCAACTAGAGTTCCAGAACCACATCTTAGAGTCTTGGCCAACTGCCCTGGGGACCTTGATAAAAAAATGGCACATTACTTGGGTTAACCATGATAAATATATGGTACATCCCTTGGGCATGCTTGATAAATGAATGGTGCATTTCTTGGGTCGACGAGTTGAAAGGAACATGAGATTTTGCTTGGAGCTATTGCCAGAGTTATTAAATTGCAAAAAAAATATTTCTAAGTATTGTGATGTAAAATTGCATATATGTATATCAGCATAGAGTGCACCAAGGATGACACACAATTGTAGGGGAGGGGGAATGTAAAATCCCCATTATAATCCCTAGTTTGATTAATGCTTATGTAGATATAATATGTGGCTATGACCAAGCGATGTAATATGCAAATTGTGTTTCAATGTTTTAATAATAAAATGTGATGCCAACTCCTGAGGGGACATGGACAAGAGATGGGGGATGAATTAATCCACAAGAGAGAGGAGTGTTTAGGATAATGGCCAAGAGGGGTCCAAGGGGGGAATTACCCATGTTTATGGATTTCACCGATTTTATTAAATCTGTTATTGTATATGCACCTTCCCATTTCTGATTGAGTGTTTCCAAAGCCAATCATTAAATACATGTAAGAGGGTGGTTGTGAGTGGTCACATCCCAAAGTTATTGGGCACATGGGGGTTAAGTAAAATCAGCTTGGGGAAGAGTGTGAGTCAAGAAAGGCAAGCCAAAGGGAGGAAATCCATAGAAGTAACAACAATTCGAGTAGTTTGGGCAAGAAAAGAGAGCTTGGAGATGGTGCGGTCATAGGAGGGCGAAGTCTGGAGCATAAATTAATTAGTGTAATTGGAGCAAATTGGAGCTGGAGAACTGAAGAGCCTAGTTGTCAGGATGGAAGAGAGAACTCCTGTGTGAGTTGCACTAAAACAACAAGTGTTGTTGTTCGTTTGCTGATACTTTTCCTAGAAGCAGTTCCCTTGAGTTCCCAACTGAGAGATTCCTAGCTACCCGTGCCAGAGAGACCTTGCTAAATGAATGGCACATTCCTTGGGTTATCCCTGCTAGATGGATGGTACATCCCTTGGGTTAACCTTGATAAATGAATGGTTCATCCCTTGGCTTATCCTTGATAAATGGATGGTACATCCCTTGGGTTATCCCTGATAAATGAATGGTGCTTTCCTTGGGTTGGGAAGGTCAAGAGGAAGAGAGTTGGTGGAAAAGTTGGGATAGATGTAAGAGAATATCAGTTGGGTTGAGAGATTTATGAGCAATGAGTGGACTATGAGAGACCACCCTCTTTTGTGGATTGCTAGCCTAAGCTTGGGGGTGATTGGCTGTTGAGATTTGGAACTGCCAGTCTACGGTTGGGTGGAACATCCGTCCTAAGTAACTAGTTGCACAATGCTTATTTAAGATAAGTGTTTAATCTTGTACTGAGCTATTTACATGTGTTATTGTTGTGCATGAACTTTGTGTGAATGAGAATGGATTATATGTTATTGTAATGAATGGTTTAGTTGTATCTCTTGTTGATTATTAGCATACTTCGGATGCATATCTTTTATGGTCATTGTTGTAGATAAATAGTTTATAAATTGTAGCTGTAGGCTATGGGAAAATGGATAACAAAAAAAGAATGGATTTAATTAGCAGAGGTTTCGTGTTATGTGTATTCTGCAAGTATTGTTACCTAGTTGGAGGCTAGGTACATTACTAAAATTGTGTCAGACATGATAAGAGAGATTTTTAGCGTGACATGGCTTGACCATGGTGTCTTGGTACGTTACAAAGTGGTATCAAAGATAATAAGAGAGATATTTAGCATGACGTGGCCCAACCATGGTGGTTGGGTATGTTACACATAGAGTGCCTTCTTGAATCTATACACTTGTTCTTCTTTTCCTTGGTTGTTCAAATCCTTCTAGCTGCTCTGTGTAGACTTCTTGTTTTAGGTCTCCATTCTTCTATGCCATAGCCAATTTTCTTCTATTTGACTCATGCATCATTTTTCTTCTTTTTATGTATTTAAGATATAAACATCGCTTGGTGTCCTTGTTGTAGTAGCTACTAATTTTCCAGAGTCTTCTTTTCTAATCTCACATTTTTAAGTGTAAAAAATGAGAATGTGTCCTTGATCACATGTTTGGCTCACACTAAAGAGATTAGGTTTCGAATTTTCAACTAGTAGGACATTTTCTGCTTTAGATCTTTCATTTCCCATACTAACTGTCCCTTTTCCAAGTATTTTGGTAGAGACATCATCTCCAAATGTAACCTTTCCTTTCTCCTTTTTTAGACCAAGGAATTTGTTTTGATCTCCTATTATATGTTTTGAACATCCACTGTCGACATACCATTGACTTCTTTTATCTTTGGCATACAATGTTATCTTACATTATGTTTTCTTTTGTTTTTCTTTCCATATCTTCTTATGTTCCTTTTTTAGAAAGTTTGAAGTACTTTTCTTCAAGGTAGATTTTGGTAATTTTCAATTACTAGATCAATGACCATAATTGTTACATTTGTAACATTCGATGTTGTAATATAGTAGTGGAGAAAATGAATTATAGTTTCTACTCCTTTGATTGCTACTAAACTTGTTGTTCCTATGGTCATATCCTTGAACACTTTTATTATAGTTCTTTCTATATGCTTTACAGTCTAATGCTTTGTGCCCAAAATTATGACAAGAAAAGCAATAGCCAAGAAAGAGTTGTTGATACCTTTTTGGGGGAGTTCTTCTTGGAGTAGTATTTCTTCTGTACTCGTTTCTTTTTGGAGAGAGTGCATATGTCTGTTGTGTAGAATCAATCTTTATCTGGTTCTTTTCTCTTTTGAAGGAGCTATGAAGGGAAACTGCATAAGTCTTTGGATTTCATCACTTTTCTGTATTCCAGATATTGAGCCTTCATTAGTTTCATTCTGATCATAACCTAGTCCAACCTTATTATTTGATGGTCTTTGATTGTTAAGGATCTCATCCAAGATTTTTGAACTACTTTAAAACTTTGAAAGGTTAGTTCCTTTTTCAAGTTTCCTTCTTAGAAGAACTATTTCAGCCTCTAATGTTTCACAGTTTTGTTCCTTGTCATTAGGTCATTTACTTAAGACTTTGTCAATTCTTTTAGCTTCTTGTAGTTAAGTTTTCAAATCAACAATAATTTGTTATGTTTTCTTGATTCTCTTTGAAACATATTCTTCTCTTGATTTTTGTTCTTCCTTATAATCTAACAATTGTTCTTTTAATGATTTGTTCTTCCTTATACATCTTCT
>SNQJ01S0194677.1:3848-17613 GCA_010110895.2 Picea sitchensis | reverse complement strand
GTTGTTGCCAATTAAGGATAAAGAAGTGACAACAGAGGTAAGAAACACTGTACTTCTCATGAGTGGGAAGGAACTTCTTAAAGAGATTAAGAAGAAGGAAGAAACACAATTCGTCATGGTGAGGAAAACTAAGATTGTTTTAACCAGTACAAGGGTGGATGATTTACCAGAAGAAATCCAGAAGTTGCTGGAGGAGTTTGTTGATATAGTCGTGGACAAACTACCTTGTTTGTTGCCACCAATCAGAAGTGTGAGTCATCATATTGATCTCATACCTGGAGCTAGTTTACCAAACAAAGAAACATACAGATTGACACCGCAGGAGAATGAAGAGGTCAAGAGACAGGTCTAGGATTTAATGAACAAAGGATTGGTTAGAGAAAGATTGAGTCCATGCGTTGTTCCAACAATGCTCAGTCCAAAGAAAGATGGAGGCTAGAGGATGTGTACAGACTCAAGGGAAAATAATGAGATTATGATCAAGTATAGATTTCCATTTCCAAGGATGGATGATTTGATGGATTGTTTGAGTGGAGCCAAATGTTTTTCAAAGATTGATTTGAAAAGTGGTTATCATCAAATTCGTATGAGAGAAGGTGATGAGTGGAAGACAACCTTCAAGACCAATGAGGGACTATATGAATGGCTTGTTACACCATTTGGATTAACAAATGCATCGAGTACTTTCATGAGATTGATGAATGAAGTCCTGAAGGAGTTCATTGGAAAATTCGTCATTCTATATCTTGACGATATACTGATTTTCAGTAGGACAAAAATAGAGAACTTGAAGCATTTGGCTACAGTGATGAAGAAATTGCAGCAAGAGAAGTTGTTGATAAATATGAAGAAATCATCATTCATGAAGACAGAGCTCATTTATTTGGGGTTTGTTATTTCGACAGATAAGTTGAAAATGGATCCAGATAAAGTGGAGGTGATTAAGAATTGGCCATCGCCAGAGAGTATCTTTGAAGTTCGAAGCTTTCATGGATTGGCTAGTTTCTACAGAAAAGTTATCAGAAATTTCAATGGAATTAGCACACCGATGATGGACACAGTGAAGAAAAGACATAAATCTTTTCACTGGATGGAAGAAGAAGAGAAAAGTTTTAATTTGTTGAAAAAGAAAATTATTGAACAACCATTTTTTGTGTTGCTAGATTTCAACAAGACATTTTAGGTCAAATGTGACGCTAGTGGATTTGCAATTGGAGCGGTCTTAAGCCAAGATGACAGGCCAGCCGCATACTTCAGTGAGAAACTAAATGAGGCAAAGGTTAAGTACTCCACATATGACAAAGAGTTTTATGCGGTCATACAAGCACTGAAGAAGTGGAGGCACTATTTGGTTCCTAAGCAGTTCATTTTGTACAGTGATAATCATGCCTTACAATTTGTAACTCAGTAGGATAAATTGAACCAGAAGCATGCAAAATGGGTTGAATACATGTAGAATTTTACTTTTGTAATTAAACATATTTCAGGAACTGCTAACAAAGTTGTTGATGCTTTAAGAAGGAAATGTTTGCTGATGCAGGAATTTAGAGTCAAAACTTTAGGTTTTGATAATCTCAAGGACATGTATAGAAATGATCTAGATTTCAAAGAGTCGTATGAGGCATATGAGAATCCAATTCTCAGGGAGATAAGTCAATGGACTGAATATATGATCCAGGATGGATTACTATTCAGAGGCAATCAACTGTGTATTCCAAAATGCTCCATGAGGGAGAATCTGTTGAAAGAAAAACACAGTGGAGGATTGGTTGGACATTTCGGTCATGATAAAACGTTCTCGAAATTAAATAGCTCATATTTTTGGCTGGGGATGAGGACCGATGTCAAAATATTTGTGGACAGGTGTAGAATTTGTCAGCATTCAAAGAGAAATAGACAGAATACAGGGTTGTATCAGCCGTTACCCATACCAGAGAGGCCGTGGGATGCAGTGAGCATGGATTTTATATTGGGGCTGCCAAGGACGCAAAGAGGGTTTGATTCAATCGTTGTGGTGGTAGACATATTTTCTAAAATGGCACACTTTATACCATGTCAGAAAACCAGTGACCCGACTCATATCGCAAACCTGTTTTTCAAAGAAGTTGTCAGACTTCATGGATTACCAAGGAGTATCGTTTCATATCGAGACACCAAGTTCGTCGAACATTTCTGGAGGACTTTATGGAAGAAGTTGGGGACAAGTTTGTCTTTTATCTCATCTTATCATCCTCAGATGGATGGATAGATAGAATTTGTGAACATAAGCTTGGGATATTTACTGAGAAGCCTAGTGACTGAACACCACAGTCAGTGGGATCACATTCTGCCATAGGAAAAATTTTCTTACAATGAATCACACAACAGAAGCACGGGGCAGAGTCCATTTCATATTGTTTATGGAATACAACCAGGGGAAGTTTCTGAATTGAAAGATTCAGAATAGAATGAAACTAGAAGTGCTAGTGCATAAGATTTTGCAGAGGCAATGAAAGAACTTCACAGCCAAGTGAAGGAGTGATTGCAGAACTCGAGCCAAGAGTACAAGCACAGAGTAGATCAACACAGGAGAGAAATTCAATTTGAAGTTGGTGATCTAATTCTTTCACATCTAAGAAAGGAAAGGTTCCCAAGGGGAACATATAACAAACTAAAAATGAAAAAGATTGGACGATGTATGATCATAAGGAAATTTGGGGCAAATGCATACGAGATTGAATTACCTGATGGGGTTGGAATTTCACCGATATTCAACATCTCAGATTTGTACCCTTACAAAGATGAAGAAGACAGTGGATAGACAGAGGTTCAGTGGGCTAAACAAATGCTTGTAGATGAAAATCCATAGATGGAGAGTATACTTGACAAGAGAGTCAGCAAGAGGACTAGGAGAAAAGAGTATTTTGAATACTTGGTCAAGTGGAAGGGACATCCAGTTGAAGATGCCAGCTGGGAGAATGAAGAAGAAATCCAGAAGCATGGACAGATAGTGCAAGAGCTCATGAAAAAGAGTCCATGAAAATTTTCAAGAGAGGTAATATGATGCAGGATCATCGTCAGCAGCAAGAAAGCGTGGAGGCAGAAGACAGTAGGGATGAGCGTCATCACATTTTTGGCACATGTTGAAAATTGTTTGCAATATTTTGAAAGTTTGGATGCACAGACTTTAATGTAATAGTTAAGAAGGGAATACTTCCATATTGTAAATAGATCTTGAGTGATTCACTCTCATCTGTAAGGTGTAGATGCATTTGTGCATAGTTAATGAAAGTAGGTAGATTTAAATTCTAGATTAGACAGTTTTAAGAGCTAGAGGGAAAACAGACTATAGACACCCTCATCTTGTATCATTGTAACATTATCAAGAATATCATAGAGCATAGAGAAGAGCTATAACAGAGATCTGTGTAGAAGAATCCATGTATAGAAGTTTTGAAATTAATATATGAAGCTTTGATTCAGACTCATGGGGTTCTGATGTTTTCTATGTATACATTTTGAATGTTATGCTTATGGATATTTTACTCTTTTTGTTGTTCATTTTATTTTATGCTATGTATGTATGATTTCATGTTAAGTGTTTGAAGTCTGAGAGAGTAAGGAAATGAGCTTCAATTGCTTCTCTTCTTGATTCAGAGTTCCTGCAAGGAGTGCAATGAAGCGTCTACAAGGAGTGCGTTGACGGGTTCAGAGTTCATCTCTGGAAGCTCAGGAGAGATACCATTGTTCTGATTTCAATTGAAGTGAAAGACAAGCATAGAAGACATGCAAGGTGTTCATAGGTTGGTCGAGACCTTAGAACACATAGAATAAGGTTGAGAGGTTGAAGGACTATTGTTGCAGAGTTGCATAGGGTCAAAAGATTCAAATATTT
The DNA here is from genome assembly GCA_010110895.2 of Picea sitchensis. Taxonomy (NCBI): domain Eukaryota; kingdom Viridiplantae; phylum Streptophyta; class Pinopsida; order Pinales; family Pinaceae; genus Picea; species Picea sitchensis. The sequence continues at coordinate 13,739 of SNQJ01S0194677.1, read as the reverse complement.
AGGAATATTTGAAGAAGTGCCAGAAGGATTCCATGTAGAAGTCTTTTAGGAGACTTGAGTTTGTGAAAGGAAGCTTAGGAGGGTTAGAACTTTCAAAGTGTTGAAGAGAAGGAGAGGAGTTTTGGTCATCATGTAGAGGCCAAGTCAAAGTGAGAGGATCACTGAGGTGACTCAGAGAAGAGGTTCTTGAAGAAGGAATTTGGACGGTCGAGGTTCTCCAAGGAGAACTCCCTAAACAACGAGAACCGTAGGATCTACAGGATTTGCAAGGAAGATAAGGGGACGTTGATCTTGACTTATTGGGACGTCAGATCATTTTGGCATTTCGGGGTTCAAAACTCTAAAGTGTAAGCCAAATCTTTGACTGATCAAACCCCCGAAACAAGAATAGAAGTATTCATGTGTGGAAAGAGCGGGGAAAGAGTATAAGTGTTTCAGAACATCAAAATTCAGAAAATTTTGGATTACGAGGACATAAGGTGGTTCGAGAGTTCCAAACTCTCAATACCCAGAAACCCGAACAAGGAGAAGGCGACACGTGGAAGGACAAGAGACTTCCTGACGAGGTTCGTGAAAACAACGAGGAGAAGTACCATTTCGGTATTCTGGGACTTCAGAGACTGGAAGATGAAGGTGACAGAGTCTTCAATCCTTAGCATATCGAACTCTCGGTACGCGAAAGTTCAAAAGGATTTCAGAAGATGAAATTTCGGCATTTCAGGGTTCAGAGGTTCGAGGACGTCGAGGACATAGTGGAAGTGATTTTTGGTGTTTGAAATCCCAAAACCGTGAAGAGGAAGGGAGGAATAGAACATTTTAATTTCGGTAAATCGGAAGTTGGAAGTTCGGGACTCTAGGGGTCAAGAGAAGAGTTGCACGTCATCGCAACTCCCGAATTTGCAAAAGCCAAAAAAAGCCGAAATTGACATTAGAAAAGGCCAAGTGTTAGTATTTTGGGTTTCAGAGCTCGAAGAGATAAGGTGCTTGACCACGAGATTCGCAAAATTGTGAAACTGGTATCCCGAAATAAAAGAGGAGTTTCCTCAAGGTTTTTTGTGGGTGTTGATTCCCCAAAAGGGAAATAAAAGAGCCAATCGAGCTCTCAGGGACCAAAAAGAAAAGATCCTGTGCGGATCCCAACCTGCAGTTCTGGGGGTCTGCGTCAATTTGGCTGAATTATTCCCCCTGAGATGGAGGTCCACACAAGAAACCTCAGTGGATTTTGGCACACATATCTGTATGCCAACATCACTGTGGAGAAAACCCATGTTTTTTTATTTTGGCCACAAATCACGCGAATATACTAAACAATGACTGGTACAAGAATGACAATATTGGTGCGAAAATGTTGAACTAATAATATGGTACAAGAATACTGATATTTCTAGTACAAGAATCACACTTCATAAAATTTCATAAGTAAAGTATGATATAATAATATTTTAACCACTAAAAATATAGAAAATACGATGTATTAACCACACTAAATATAATGATGAATGATGACATTTAATTAGGGTTTACGGTGTGTATTAACAATGAAATGCATGAAAATGGTGTAATAATGAATGTTTTTGTATAGTGGAAAACATGGCAAAAGTGGAGCTCAACACACCCCCAAACCCAATAATTTTCATGTCCTCATGCAAACAAGGTGAGTTGATGATAATCTGCTTATGAATTTATGTGACACTATTTCTTTGTGTAGGTGTTGGTTCTTTTGGAGCGACACTCTAGAAACTGGTTATACTGTCACAGATTGATTTAAAAAATAGAAACAATATTATAATGAAAATGGAGGACAAGCAAGGGATGGGTTATCATACGGTGGTATGAGTGTGAAGAATGTGAAATTATGGATATGGTGGCCATATGAACTTGGACACCTTTATACTATGTATCTTATATTCATTCTAAAACCAAGATTTACATGTGGTTCTTTTCTTGAATAGGAAACCATGACTTCGTTCTCTTATTCAGAAACATTCAAATGACTTAGGAATACTTTATGGTGTACAAGGAGAAGAAATTATAGATGTTGCTTTGTTTTTTTATTTGTATACCAGATATTTATTTTTCACTGATTGGTCTTATGATTAGAGTATAATTTTCATTATGACTAGTGGAGTAAAAATGGAAGGTTTATTGAGCAGTTGTGATGGTACTTTCTAAGTGGTAATAATGTTTAGTAGATTGTGGAGTAGGTGATAGTTATTATGCATAATTTTTTCCAAATTCTTAGTAAATTAAAGATATTTATACATGTTTTACCTCAAGTTAATTGATGCACGTTGAAGTGAAAACTATGCAGAACATGATGTGGACCGCTGAAAGTTTAAGATGAGGTAGAGAAAGGTTGAGGACTGTTGAAGAGAACGAAAGTTGATCTTCTAGATCTAGAAAAAAACTGGCTGAGATGAATTAAATATGTTGGAGATGATGAATATTTGAAGATCTCCCCCAAACCCAAGAGTTTGCATGTTCTCATGAAAAGTTCTTAAGACTTAGTGGCATGCGGCTATAAGAAAATAATTGCTACCAACTTTTGTTGATACCAATCAAGGAGTTGCTAAGAACAAAAATCTGAGAGTTTCTAATGAATTGTGGGCACAGAGTCCATGATTGCTAAGCCTCACCACACAAAGATAAAATCATAAGATCGTATAATAAATTGATCATAACATGAAGTACATCTAATGTCACATTTTGAAAATTTAGATTTAAACAATTTTCGAAGATCATTTATGAATATTCCCCATCTATGACTGATCACGATAATTCAAGCATAACCCACAAAAAAGGTATAATCATAGTTTATGTTCTATAGAAAATATTTATATTTCCTTGATTAAATAAAATTCATCAAAATATTAGCAACACTTATGTTCAAGGATCCCTGTTGAAATTAGAGTAGGGATTTTGTTATTCTCCTTTAGGAAGAAAAATAAAAGACTATAAGCAGTCTCAACAAATAAAAACCCCATAGGAAACTAGTAAACCTTTTTCACTCTGAAAATATTTATAGTCATTCAAGTAATAAAGATAAATTTCATAGTTGAGTATATTAAGCTTCTAAGATCATGGTCCCACTATTAAGATAGTACATCTTAGATATAGTATGAATTCAATGATAGGGTCTTAAGGTCAACTTAGGGTTATTCTCAAATGGAAAATAGATTTATTTTATTTAAACTTTAGTTCAACCATGCATGCTTATTCTTAATGGTTTACACAAGTATATCGTTCATACAGATAAATATAGATTAGGAATATCAAAATCAGAACCCATTTCTAGCAAGTTTGTTCAATACTCTGATGGGGTGATTTTTACATATAAGAAATATCCCCCGCGGGAAGAATTTACCATTTCCCACGAGCATGTTCAATACCCTGATGGGTTTTCCTAGTCATACCATAGGTTGGTACCAGCTGCCAACATACTTGTTTAGTATCCCGATGGTTTAGCCTCTTACACACATTTTCCATCAGACACTTTTTCCCCAAAATTGACCCTTCAGATAAAATTTCATAGGTTTATTTTGCATGGGTCAATGGAGGAGCAGCTCTGAAATTCATTTTACAGGATGGGATGGTATAAGGTTGGAGGATATTCTACAAATTTCCCATAAAATATTGTTCGCATGAAAAATATGCTTATGTATTTAGATCAATCCAAAGACATATCATGGTTAAATTTAATTAATGTGTAGTGGATGAGGCCATTAAGAAATAACTGAAAGTACCTCTAGTCCCTAAGGTCATCTTCTTCACATAGGATTTTAATAGTGTTCCAATGGGTAGAAACATCATGTACTCTCCTGCTACTATTTAATAAAGATGCTTTATTGACCAACTTTGAGGTAAGATCAGGTTGTACTTGTTTCCTATGAGTCTCATAATATGGACTTTTAGTTTTATGTACTCCCATAATTAAAAACAGGACTATGAACTACTGCTATAATAAATGATCTAAAATTTTGTATAATGAAAGGAGAATAAATATCTAAAAAGAAATCAAAATGATTGGTTATGTCAAGAAGTCTTGGGTTTGATATTTGAATTTTTTTATTTTTAGTTTTACCTTGTTAATAATTGTCTAAACTGTAAATTTGAGTAAGGAAAATAGTTCGGAAAAATAGTAGGGAAAACTAATAAAATTTACAAAACAATTTTCAAACAAACAAAGTTTAGGGGGATAATAGGAAATGAATTCAGTTTTCCCAAAACAATTTTAGGTAATAAAACATCAAAATAGAAGACAATTTTGACGAAACAACATAACCAAAAGAAAAGAAATTACTTCCCTGAATAAGTTATGAATATGTTCTCCCAATCCAACTGAAAAAAGGATACCTACAAAACTCCAACAATTCATCATAGCCTAATTTATTTAGAAATCGTGGGAAAATATATGACTATCACCTGAAAAACATATTAAAAATTTTGGGGCAGCAGTTTCCCTTAAGATTAGTTTCTTAGTCTCACAGTGACAATTATTGAAAAAAAACATAAAAAACGATGTTTCACAAAACTAACAACTACATGCAACATTTATTTATTTTCCTACCTTAGCTAAGAAAAGACCCCTTTTCAATTATATGAATACTTCCAATGAAGCCACATGTGTAATAGGATCATAAATATACTCACATTCAGGTTTATATAATAAACTTTAATAAGTACCCGAACATGATGAACCGACAGTTTTGAATAATATGATGTGACGTGTTGTTGAAGAAGAGAGTGGTGGTGCAATCTGACAGTTGTCTGGAACCAATATTAAATATAATCATGGTGTCCTTGGTCCACAACTTCATTTAAACCGCTATGTGTATTCTTTTCTTTAGTCTCCTCAATCTCGGGTTCTAATGTATTCTCTCGATTAGATATGGTCCATGAATATTCTATCTCCTTAGTAGATTGGTCAAATTGATAAATGAAGATTTCTCCATCTTCTTGTAGGAATGGCTCATAGGACTTTGGTTCTTCTATCTCTTTGGGAAAATTGGATAGGTTCTTGATCCAGATTATTTTCGGCATGAAACGAGATTGGATATATAATAAATAAATGCACAGAGATATCACATATATTCAATAATATAACATAAATATATTAGAGATGCAACCATAAACACAGATATACAGTAATACACAATTTCTATTAATGAAATAAATGTACAGAGACTATAAAATACAGAGTGAAAGACTCGATAGAATGGTGGCATCTTATCTCTTAGAAGAGATGTGACGGATACTCGCATTCAAAAGAAGATGATTGCAATGAGGCTTTGGAGGCCTTTTTACAATAAATAGGAATTCAAAAAACCCTAGACATCCAAAAACCTAACCCTAGGAGATGAAGCACCAAAAGTCATGTGGGCCCTGTTTGGGTAATTGAGTACATCAACTTCCTGGGGTCGTAACTTTTGCATACGATCTCTGTTTTAGGCGTGTGATAGCTCGTTGTAAAGGTATCATCGAGGAGATTCATTTTGGGGGATCAATAATGCCTTTGGATATCATTAAGAACCTATATATATAAAAACCTTCATTTGGACCCTCAAAATGGCCCTGGAAGTAAAAACCTGCTAAAAATAGTAAATTGCCAAAATTGCCAGAAAACTGTTTTGAGCCATTTAAAAGAGGTGGGTGGCCACTGATATCCACCTGGATCAGTTCTTGACTGTTGTCAATATGTTCTCTTCCTGAGTAGAAGAGATCTAAGTTGCTGCTAGGATTTCAAATATTTCTTCCAAACTCATTATCATATTTGAATCCATCTTGTTGGTTGATGGGTCCTATCTCACACATGAATTAGTGCATGGGGTTCTTACATCACCCATTATTTTATTTTTTTAATATTTTAGATGAAAAATGAAATGAAAAATGAAATGAAAACTAACTACACACTCACAAAATTTTTAAGCAAACCATAAAAAATATTAAAAACTAATTGCAGAATTTGAAAATCACACCACACTTTCATGAAAAGAAACACACTTGTAGGAAGGTAAACACACTTTGTGAAATAGAAACACACTTGCAAAAGGAATAGGCCTAGGTTTGGGTAGAGACCCACTAAAGTGGATGCACAAGTTCTTACCTCTCATCTTAATATCATATCCTCCACCAAGATGTGTAATTTAAAGGAAACCTACCTACCTAGACTTTAATCCCTTTAGCACCTCCCTGAAAATGGGGCAAACAATGTTGGGTAAATATATACACTATTAATTCCCAACATTAAATTTTCAACGAGGGATTCATAGACTTATAAGTGCAAGCACAGGAAATGCAGGATTGGAGCTAGTCTAGCCTAATCTAAATCCGACAAACACACTTCAAAATGGAATGAATGAAAGAAAATTTGGGATTAAAATCAAAGTGAAGGAATCCAAAGTAAAATAAATGAGATCAAGTGCGGGAAATAAACAAAACTATAGGAAAACCAAATTGAAACAAAAAAAAGACAAGAAAAGCAATCTGAAAGTAAATGTGGAATTTACCCAAACTGGCATTCAAATTAGTCACTTGGATGAGGTTACTAAAATCCTCATGTATGTGTGCTATTGAACTAAAGTGGAATTTACCAATTTTAAGAGAAAATCCACCGAAATCCAAATTAACCCTATCCAGATAAAGGGATGTAATGTAAAGACTTCAAAGAAACATGCTTTAGAGAGTTGTCCTCAAGAAAAGATACACTTGGAAATGAAAGAGAAGCTAATGTTGATATGGAATTAATTTTGTTTTATGTACAAAAATGAATGTGTTAATATGAGATTTATGTACAAGAATAAAATTAGTTTACATGGATAATCCATTTAACATTGCACCCATGTTTATCTCACAATACATATAACATAACAATACTTATCAATTTGACAAGGATACTTGATACAATGGCTATGGAACAAAACATACACATTACAATATAACATTAATAACACAATAACATGTTAAACCACAACAATATACTAATCAAAATAATTAACACAATATATTAATATAACACCACCACATAATATAACATTTTACGATGACAAAAGGTAACTATAACAAAAGGTAGTAATATGATAACAACATATATTACATTATAACAACAATGAAGTGTAATTATAATATAACTTTACAATGATATTACAACCAATGTATATGACATCACACTAACCAAATGACATATATAACATTACTATTATTATAACATATAATCTTACACCAAATAATGTATATAACATCACACTAACAATAAAGACCAAACGCCATATATCACTTTGCATATGCATTATGAAATGGGATATCGATATAGTAACATGATTTGGAAAAGAATGTAATGATATACCATGATATGTTATAAATAATGCATATCTTTATATATGTATTATGGATCATGTGAAAAATAATGATGGCGATCAGGCTTCACACGTAGAGATAACATAACACACAAAAAAAATCTATAACCCTAAATCATGATATTTAAACAGAAGATGCAGTGTTCATTGGAAGGCAGAAGAACCAAATCAATCACATGAATTGAAGATGTAGGGAGAGAGCGAATTGGAGGCTAATATGATGGGGAAAATTGGAAATGAAAGAGGAATAAATAATGGTGAGAAAGAAAGATGCCCAATAAAAAGAAAACATAAATTGTAGGTACGTTATCTTGAGGATTGATCTACGGAATTTTATAATGAAATTAACAAAGGGAAATGATGTAAAATAGAAATTGAATCACACACCAACCAAAATGAAATTGAATTAAAATTTCAAAGAAGGGACATCACCTGGGTTGAGGGGCCCTTCCAGACCATGGGAAACATGCCTGGAGAGTTAGATCAGATCAAAAGAAGTTCAGAATCACAACAACAATCGATTTATTCATTTTTAAATAAAAATTGCAGCCTTCACTTAAAATAAATACTTAGTTCTGATATATCCAATCCTCCCAAGGATTGCTACCTCCATCCTTCATTTATACATGAAAGGAGAAGGAGCAACAATACACAATGTTTGGAATAACAAATTTAATACATTTTGAGATGCATCCATCCATCATTCCTGTGGCTGAGATTTTCTTCGATAAAAATAAAGAATTAACTACAACCAACAAAGGAACTCATACTAATTTAAATGATATGATAACTAAGGTGTCAAACCCAAGGCCACATCATTAAATCTAGGCGTGGTGTTTTCAAATATGGACATCACGGAATTTGAGCAAATGTCAGTTCGAAGAACCATCGATAATGCTTCAACTGTTCGTTTGTTTGGAATACAGTTTACAAGATACCCAATTTTCCATGCTAGAAACAAAACCCATGTTCTTGATTCTTCAAAATTTTCTTCATGTGAACGAAAATTGAGGGCGAAGTTGATTGTCTAGAACTTTCAATAATTTGGATGAATTATTCGCCCTGAGTTGGAGGTTCACACATGCGACCTAGGCAGATTTTTACACATGAAATATGCATGCCAACATCACTGCAGAGAAAACTCATGTTTATGATTTTGGCCACAAAGCACGTGAATATGTAAAACAATGAATGGTACTAGAATGACAATATCGATGCAGAAATGTTGAACTGTTGTTATGGTACAAGAATAATGATTGTGCTTGTACAAGAATCACACTTCACAAATTGTTATAAGTAAAGCATGATATAATCATCTTTTAAGCACTAAAAACATAGAAAAGATGATGTATTAACCACACTGGATATAATGATGAATGATGGAATTTAATTAGGGTTTATGGTGTGTATTAACAATGAAATGCAGGAAAATGGTGTAATAATGAATGTTTTTGTATAGCGGAAAACATGGAAAAAGTGGAGTTCAACAACGATTTATGTAGTTAGGGTCATGATTTTCTCTTTAGTTTCGTGCATAGTTTTCTTTGTCATTCTCTACACAGTGGCCAACTCCCCTACTACCATGAGTGCTTCATTTTGCAGAGGTTCAAATTTCCATGCAATCTTCTTCTTCTCTACCTGCATCTTCTCTACTTCATCGTATATATTTTTTTTTCCAAGGATGGCCATCATTAGTTCAACAAGCAGTAGAGCATTGATGCTTTTATTGGTTTTATGGGCTTCTTGTTGTGCACTTCTTATTCTATCCTCGATCTCCTTCAGCTCTGGACTGATCGTGAGTTGTGTATAAATCTACGTACTCTCGTCACACAATGTCACACACTCCTGGTATAGATTCTTAATATTCACCACTGTGGTTTTCATTGTCCTTTCCATTTTCTCCTTTCCTTCACGAGGTATCCTTGGCATGGTGTGTGATTCCTTGTCTTCAATATTGGTGTGGAAGCCTTTAATTGTAATGACCCTTGATTATTAAGTATAATTAATTTAATAATATAATCCTAAAAGATTAGCTAAACTACATGTATATCTTAAAATAACATTTCTAATTGATTATTATTAATGAGTTAGTCATGATGGTTAATGATTCATTTAAATATTAATTAATTCATTAATTAATTAAGTATTAAATAATGGTGGATAATAAGATATAATATTTAAAATAGGTTACGTATCCCACAAGGGATAAAATATTAAATATATGAGGATAAGTAATAAAGGAGGGATAAGGGTATTAACGGCGGGAGGATAAGGGTAATTAAATGTAGGGATAAGGAATTTAAGGGAAGGAAGAGTCGGTGATGGAGGGATAAGGGGGGGGAAAGGAATTGGAGGGAGGATCATTTTTTTTACGGAGGGACTGTTTTCTTGCTATGGGAGAGAGCCGAGAGGGGCTGTGAGATTGGTGTGCTTAGATTGAGGCACGAGATTTTCTGGTTGTGACATATTGATCAGGAAGGCACCGAGTTGCTAGAGGTTTTGGGCTCGGAGGGCCAGGATATCCGTAGATATCCTGGAG
>SNQJ01S0194676.1:0-17541 GCA_010110895.2 Picea sitchensis | reverse complement strand
ATGTCACCCTTGGTTGGAGCATTACTTCTCATTTTCCCCCGCCGGCATCGTCTATGTTTTCAGAATACTACCCAGGTCACTTACCTTTACCCTCTGAATTTGTTCACCTTGTCCAGCCTCTGGCACAACTTATCCTTGATCTTGTCATCCCCCTGACACTTGATATTGTCACATGGTTGCAGCCATTCATTCTATCATATACCCTCCAACCAAGGGCAGTCCTGAGTCTTCCTATTTCTCGACTTCGTCTATGTACCTCTGCCACTTCTCCACCACAGTAGATTCCACGAAGCCCTTTGCTTCTGGGAGTCACGTCCTCCTTTTGTCGACATCAGCACGCTTTTCCAAAAGGGCGACAGTATCTTGATTCTCATTTCCCATTCAATGAGAGATCTCAAACGACACAGGGGGAAACACCATTGCTCCCTAATGTCGTTGACCCCCATAACATTCGACGCCAACACTTTCTCATGTTATGGTGGGTCTTACTTTGCGACTATTGCAGTTTTTTCTCATCAGTTTCCGAAGACCTCTGAACTTGGTAGGGCCACCAATGCCCACATCACTGTCGCTGGTTACTTCCTTGACCATTACCGCTGGTTCGGAGTATGTTCCATTGCAGAATTGTCTTCTGCCTTTATCATTCCGCCCCCGAGGGCACTGCAGTTGTCTACATCAACATTTCAGAGCTACATTACACGAGCATGGGGCATGCCCACCTCGTTTGTACACACTTGTATATTGATACACACCTTGTGGAAAGTCGAAATCTACAAGTTCCTTTCTTCTCCAAAGGATCGCTCTACGCGGTCTCATTATTGCTCTCCCTTACAACACCATTCTCAGCAAAATAAACATTGATGGATTTCGGCTATATGTTTTGCTCCTAACCTCATCCATCAGGGGGCATCTGTTATCACTGAAATTTTGTCCGCACGTGGCGACAAGAACTCCACATCATCAAAACAGGACTGGATTCATTCATGGCATAGGATTAATGCCACAACATTGCAAAAAGGGTCAAAAACTATACCAAATGACCAAAAATTTCAAGGGTGCTTTACATCATCTAGGTGCGTGCGCGTATGCGTGTAATAGCATCGTACAAAGCACGCATATGTGCACAAGGCGCGGCTGTTGGGCAAGAAACCCGTGTGCCTTCTAAACGACGCATTTATTGAAATTGGTCAGCCTCCCAACCACTAATGGATCAGCTCCCAAGTCGATTTGACACCAAATCCGAGCTCAATCCTCATGGTGGGTTGGTCAAAGACCTAATTGTGCCCTAAAGAGCCTCCTTTCACATTCAAAAGAGGTCACATAATAACCCAATGATTAGCTATAAAAAGCCATGAATGACCACCATTTTCTCAAGGAATTCTTCATACTGTTATGCTGCTGAGATTGCTAAGGACCCATTCTTTGGCAATAAACATTACAAGCTGCATTTCATAGAGCTATTCACCCCTCTCTTGAGTGAATAAGCTTGGAGTTCTTTCAACCACATTTTCATCTTTTCATTGTAAAGGAGAGCAATCTTTGAGGGCCTCAAGAGCCTTCCATTGGAGAAAGAAGGGACCCAAGTCCCATTTCTTCTTTGTTCCTTTGGATTTCATCAAACAGATTAGCTTATGCATTGGTGATATTGGTCCATTTGTCTCTATTTTTCATTTGTTTTATATGCTCATAGTTTTTATTAGTTTTAGTATAATTCTTGTTAATAGATTTGTTGTTTTTCTTTCTAACCTTTTACCTTACAGCTGTCATGCCTAGCAGAGCCCAACTGGGCATGTAAGCACTCTTAATTTGCTCACCTAGTGATGAATTGGGTGCAAACAAATTTGATGAATTTGATGCTCAAAACTTTATTGGATATCTCCTTGCTTTTTATGAGTATGAGGACGATTTAGAGGTGCATTTTTCTACATCAACACACATGGAATTCTACAGCAGGAAACATGTATATGAAAATTATGTATCTGATTTAGGTAGTGAGGGAGATAAAGAGGCAGTTTAGAAAAACACAAGATTTAATTGAGCATGATGTCCCTTCTCTTGAAATTGGTGAAAGTATATTCTTTCCTTTCGAGCCTCTTGCCTTGGAATCTACAAAGGAATTTTATGCTCAAGATGATTTTACTACTAATACTCATGGATGGTTTCAAGGAGGATATTTGCAGCACAATTTGGTTAGTAGAGAAGAAATTACAGAGGAGCAGCTTGGTCTTTTAAGTCAGATGGAAATTTTCCATGTTTTTCATGATCGAGTGGCCACTTGGATGGAGAAAATTTCTTCAGGGGTCCCAAACATCATAGCTTTTGGTATGCCACTTAATTGCAACATTAAGTTTGAGTTGTCCATAATTGTTTTTCTATATCTATCATGTTTTTTCTTCATTTTATCAAACCGTTGCATGCAAGAAGTTCTGATAGTTAGTCAAACGCTTTCATGGTTGCATTGGAAGTTTGATGTGACTTGATCAAGAAGTTGATTGGTTATTTGTGTAGGATTTATACATAAATAAGATTTATTTTTGAACATGTTGGTCTCAGTTTTGAAGATCAACTTCCAATGTGAGAGTAATGTCAATTTTTTCAATTTGACATAGTGTGCAGGAATAAGACTCCATGTCCCAATGGAGACACTAGTACATAATTATGTTTGTTGTAGTTTAGTATTTTAGTATGAAGAGTGGATTTGATATATCAATAAGACAAACGTCAAAAGAGAGTAACATAGAAAGGTTATAGGTAACAATTATTTATGACAAATTTTAAAGGAAGGCATTGGTTTGTGGTTCTTAAATGTTTCACAAGAAGAACATTATCCCCAGATGGAGACAATGTTAGTCCTTAAGCCTATTACCACCTTTCTATTATTAAAAATTTCATCCCATTTTATCAAAACCTGTCCTGAGCCTATTTGTATTTGTTGATTACACCTTTTAACACTTTACCTCTCTCTTTTTGGTGTGATTTTATTTTCTTTAATTGGTTTTCATTTGTTTCTTATAGGATATTTTGAAATTCTACATGGAAAGAAATGCATCACATCGGATATGTTTATTTTTAAGTGCATCTTCTCCAAAGTTAAAGAAATGAAAAGGACGATACAAGAATGATTTCATTCTTGTAGCACACGAGGAAATCATTGTTTTAAGTCTATCTCAAATCCAAGGATCGTGACAACAATACCAAAATCATGTAGAAGATTTTGTAAATGGTTATGGCATATCTTAATGATTACTTGATTCCTATGCATGAACACAAATGCATTTATGCTTGTACTTCAACAAGTTCAGGAATTCTTAGACGCCCGAGTAAGGTGAAACCCTATCATTTGCAGGTGAAATAGAGAGTGAAACCAACAATATGTTGACTAAAAATGGAGTTCGAGTTGTTTGATTGGAACCATATGAGATTGAATTATTAGAAGCCTTCCCTGAAATATTGCAGAAATTTGTATAGGGAGTTTAGAGTTCCACTATAAATTTGATTTGACCATATATTTCAAACCATGCATCCATTCTCTGTGACATTTGGAGGGGAAATGAATTAATGTAAGATGAACAACATGATGAATTACAAGTCAAACTAATCCATATTTTTTGAGAAATGAGCCACTGTCACCTACAACCATTTAATGTTTTTTTCAAAAACCGTGAACTAGGTTTGTCTCAAATTTGGCATGCCAAATCATCATGATGATATTAATATGATGACCAAAACTAAACTTATACAGTTAATACATATACAGTTAATCTCGTAGCTTCCTCATTTTTGAAACAAGGATTTGTGGAATGTGATAAGGTTTATACGAGGAGGAGAACCAAAAATATGTCATAGGAAATTCAATCATCTCTTTGAGAAATAGAGGTTGAGCATGTACATGAAACCCTTGACATACAAGTTGAAAAATATTCATAGCTAAGAAAAACCAAAAATAATAAAAGGAAAAAGGTGGTGTCTAAAGTTGAATCCCCTCAACTGGATGATGGAGGTTTCATTTTCATCAATAGAATTTAAAGGATTTATGTCCTAGGAAATAGATGCAGCCACAATTTGGAGGAAGATTCTGCTAGTATATATTGGAGATTATGGTGAGATGCATGTTGATATTGAGCAGTCCACATTACAAGATTCAAAGGTAGTGAATTTTTTGTCTGAATATTGCATTGTCCTACATTTTATAGAAGGAAGCATATATGTTGTTCATTTTTCAACATTCTATCCACATAAATCTTGTCCATCTTTGTTAGCTATTGGATATAATGGAAGCCTATTGTGGCAGTATGAAAGTTATATCAGTGCTAATGACCTCATGGAAAGCATTGAGAAAGCAAAGACAAATATTCATTCCTAGGAAGGGGTATCAAATTTGGTCTCATCTTAGTATGAAGGTAATCTGAATATGGCTGAACCATATTCCATACAATTTCGTGTAGATCCATCGAAGGCTACCCACAGGAGAAGCATCTTCATCAAATAGCCATGTAACCCCCTTCAAAGTACATGTAAATTCTGATATTCCATTATTTGAAGGACTAATAGATGCATATGTTGTAGATAAATGGTTGAATTTGCTCGAAGGATATTTGTTGGTCCATAATTTTTCCAATAGGGAAAAGATCATTTTTTCACTCCTCAAGGTTGTTCCCCATGTTAAATATTGGTGGGATACTTACTCTGAGAAAAGGGTCGTGGAGGAATCTACAATGTTTGTGGTGGCCCCTACATGAGATTTGTTTCACGACGCCATCAAATAATAATACTACCCTGTTGGAATCTACAAGGACCAATACACCAGATGGACCACCCTACATGAAGAAAGGGACTAGATAGTACCATATTTCACCAATATTTTCCATACCCTATGCACCAAATTGGGTATCAAAGAATCTAAGTGTTATCTAGTGCTCAAATACCGTGGTTGTTTGCATAGATACATTCAAACAGAAATGGAGTTCCTAGACATCTCCTCATTGGGAACGACTTATAGATACGATATCAAGATCGAGAAGAAATTTAAGTAGAAATGATGAGAGTTTGGATCTGCAAACCCCTCATAGTCAAAGCAGGGAAAAGGCAGCCCCAACCCACACAAAAAGGGACCAATTTTATATGGTCTCCCTCAAGACAATCAATCCAATCCAAAACACAAGAAGGGAAATGAGAAGATGAAGAAGGATAGGGGAAAATGGTGTGATTACCATAAACGTCCTTGGCACAACAATGAAAAATGTTTCTCCAAACAGTCCCTCATAGCCAAGCTAAAGGACTATGAGTCAGAGGTCGATTCTAATTTGCAGTCAAATACTGAAGGAGGGAAGCAGATTATAGATGTTGAACTCAGTTCCATTGTCGGTACTACCAAAGTATGGCCAAGTGAACCAAAAGAACCAGAGGAAAGGGAACGCTTCTTTCACTCACAGATGTGGGTAAATGGGGATCTGCTTCATTTCATTGTCGATAGTGGTAGTCAGAAGAACCTGATTTCAGTGGAGGTCATCAAGCAGTTGGACCTACCAAAACAAAAGAACCTGAAACCCTACACCATCAGCTGGCTTCACCAAGGAAAAGATCTTTGTGTCATCCAACAGTTTTGTCTGCCCTATGGCATCAAGCCTTTCAAAGATGAGGTACTGTGTGATATTTCTCATCTTGAATTTTGTGATGTTCTTTTATGACAACCATATTTGTGGAAGTGTCATACTTTGTATGATTCTATACCCCACAATTGTATTATTACTTTGGGTAGACAATTGTACAGGATACCGGAGGTCACACCGCTAACTTCTATTTCTTTAATGTCTGCTAAGAAATGTAGTAAGGTCATTTCAAAGACTGATAAGTTCATCTTCTTTGTGATTTGTGCTCACAGTGAGAAGAAGGTCACCTCCAAATCCGAGGCCTCTACACAATGCCTCTTTTTGCAGCAGAAGCAAGTAGACGAGATCGTGGAATAATACAAAGAAATATTCTCCTCACCTATAGGGGTACCGACACATTGCCAAGTCAAGCATCCAATTGATCTAACCCCTGACACACCTCTACCTAATGGACCATTCTATCGGCACTCGTTGATGGAGAATGATGAAATCAGGCATCAGATCCGAGAGCTTCTTCAAAAGGGGCACATCAGACCCAGCTCCTCCCCTTGTGGAAGCCTGATTGTACTGGTACAGAAGAAGGACAAGACTTGGCAATGCTGCATTGATTATAGAGCCTTAAAAAAAATCATTGTCAGGAATCGCTACCCTATTCCAAGGATTGATGAACTTCTTGACCAACTCAAGGGGGAAAATTGCTTCAGAAATATTGACCTAAAATTTGGCTACCGCCAGGTTCCCATCGAACCAAATGATGTATGAAAGATAACCTTCAAGTCTAAAAAAGGTCTCTATGAATTTATATTCATTCCCTTTGGCTTAACAAATGCACTAGCCACTTTCATGAGGTTGATGGATGATGTATTGAAACCAGTCACCAATTTTTGTGTGGTAGTAAATTTGGATGACATCCTTATCTTCAAAAAAATGTGGGAGGAGCACATGCGACATATTCAATAGGTTTTGAGCACTCTGCAGTAGCACAAGATTTATGCCAATTTGGAAAAAATATCTTTTGGAATGAACAAGGTCCAATAATTAGGCTACATTGTTGATGATATTGGGGTACATGTTGATCCAGATAAGATCCAAGTCATCCGTGACTGGCCAACCCTGACCACACTAACTAATCTTTGGAGATTTTTTGGAATAGCCAACTTCTACAGACGGTTCATGTTGGGATTATCTCATATTGCATGGTCACTTAGCCAGGTGACCAAGGGAGGTGTTAGCACCACGTTCGTGTGGGGGAAGGAGAAGCAACGATAATTCGATGATCTGAAGCATCGCTTGTTCTCAACTCCAGTACTATCCTTTCCCGATCTGCAACAACCATACGATATTGAGATTGATGCATATGACTATGCTATGGGTGCAGTTTTCACTCAACACGGGCATCTAGTGCCATACCATAGTGAGACACTCTATGATACTGTCTAGAAATACCCCACCTATGACAAGGGAATGTATTCCATTGTACAATATTAACGTCAATGGAAACATCACATTCTGGGGAAAGAGACAATCATACACACTGATCACAAGCATTTGCAGTTCATACAGACATATGGGAAATTGCAGAACAACCACATTCAGTTGTCGTCCACCTACCTGCAACAATTACATATCAACATCAAGTATAAGATAGGTATCCCCAATCGTGTCATTTACTATCTCAATTGGCCTCCTTTAGTTTCACTCACCACTGTGCTCCATTCATGTGGACATGAAGCATCTGAGTGGCCCCAACTTTATCAACAAGATCCAGACTTCGCCACCAGATATCAACTCTTCGGTACAGGCACAAATGTCACTGATTTTCACATTCAGGATAGAGTCTTATGAAACCTAGGCCATCTCTATGTTCCTACAAGAGAGCGTGCAAAGATGATTTTGGAATCCCACTATAGTCGAGTGGCAGGACATTTTGGCATAGTGAAAATTTTGGTCATTCTTTAGAAACATTTTAATTGGACAAAACTTCGACAGGATGTCAGCAAGTATATAATATCTTTCACTTCCTATTCCATTTCCATGTCAGCCATCAAGAAACAATTCTTATACACCCCTCTTCATATTCCCAAGAATCCTTAGGAATCCATATAAATGGATTACATGCCTGGCTTACCATCCACTAAGAAAGGAAATGATTGCATGTTGGTGGTCGTTGATCAGTTTTCGAAGATGTCCATCCTCAAAACCTGTAAGAAGAATGTCATAGCGGTAGATGTTGTGAATCTCTTCTTCGAACGTGTGTGTGTGCACTTTGGGATACCGTAGACCATCATCTCCGACCAAGATAGAAGGTTCCTCAACACCTTTTGTTTGAGTCTCTGGTCTCTGTTGGACACCAAGCTCACAAAATCCACTTCTTTCCACCCCCAAACTGATGGCCAAATAGAGGTCTTGAATAGGATGATTGTGCACATCATGTGCATGTACAATTCTAAGAATCCACGTACATGGGATGAGACTCTCCCATATTTACAACATAGTTACAATAGGGCTCTCCATAGTTCCACCACCCATATACCATTTTAGGTGGGTCTGGGATTCCAACCCTTGGGACCCATTGATGTTTCACTTCCTCTTGCCACCGCACAGACAGACTCTTCCCCTGACTAGTCTACAATCGACACAGCCACCAGATTCATTGATAGGATTCAACACATCCACCAACAGGTCCAGGATATTTTGAAGAAATCCAATGCTAAGTACAAGAAGAACCATGATCAACATAGGGTATTACACCAGTTTTAGGTTGGCGAAAAAGTATGGTTACATTTGCAGAAGGAGTATCTGACCATACCCCATCAGAAGCTTCTCCCACTTTGTTATGGGCCTTACACTATCACCAAGGATGTGGGTAGCAATGATTTTGAGCTCAACACTCCACTCTTCCTTGGTCTGCATCCAGTATTCAATGTTGACCTCCTTCGAGAATATTTTACACCATTATTGGACACCTCTGAGATCAAGGCACAATTGACACCAAAAGAGCTCAAACCTAACTTCATGGAACACACATCCATTGATCAGGTAGTGGACACACAAGTCAAGGGCACTCGCTAGCAGTGGATCCAAATTTACCGAGTTGTCAAGGAAGGAAAAATCCTACACCAAGGCAAGTGGATCACCCAGAGGCAAATCCAACATAAGTTTTCTCAAATTATGGGGGAACTCAACGCAATGGAGACCATTTCTTTCCAAGGGGGGAGGATTGATATAGGTGGATATTGGTGGCCACCCCCCTATTCCAACTAGCTCCTCGTGTCTGTTTTTGTTCATCACGTTCTTCTGTACTGCTTTGTAATTGTGGGTTCTACGCTTCTAGGGTTGTTTGAATCCCCACACATCCTCCAAGTGGATACGGGTGGCCTCTCACCTAATCCAACTGGATTGTTTTGCATGTTTTCATGTCAACACGTCTTGTTGTACTTCTAGGGCCATTTTGGGGCCCTAAATTTTGTTTTTTTGGCTCGCCACAGTCAAATTGTAGACAGAGTCAAAGTTTGACGACAGAATGTGTATTTCTCTTAAATAAATTTCCAATGGGCTATCACGTGCCTAAAACGAAGTTCGTATGCAAAATTTATGACTCGGGGAAGTTGAGGTACCAAATTACACCAATTTACCCATAGGGCCCACATGAATTTTGGTGTTTCACCTTCTAGGGTTAGGTTTTTGGATGTCTAGGGTTTTGGAATTCATGAGTAATGTCAAAAAGGCCTCTGGAACCTCATTGTATTCCATTATTCTCAAATGGATGCACGTAGAAGCCACATCTCTTCTTAGAGATAACTACCACCATTTGAGCAAGTGTTTAAGTTCTGCAGTTTTACAGTTTCAACCTATTTCATTATTTAATATAAGATATTGTTCATTGTATATTTGTGTTATTCCTTATATCTCTTTGTTTATGTTATTCATTTTGTTAATCAATTCATTCCACTCCTAAATCCCGATCACTTCTTCTAAAATTGTTAGTCAACAATCATCAATAAGCTAAACAATGTCTAAGTCCACTTGGGGAACTGAAGAAATAGTACAAACTATGGTCTCCTCTAGAGATGATGTACATGAGGATATAGCTACCACCGACATTATATCTACACCAGCCACACAAGGCAGATTGTCAAATGTATTTTCTTCTAAGTGTGATAGCATTTCAAACTCTACTCAATCATTAGCTTCAATAGTTGAAAAGCCAAGAAACTTGGCATTTAGCACTCAAAAAATCATTGATCCTACATGTGTATTATTTCAAACTAAAGAGTCTGCATATGCATCACCATCTAACTTAGAATAAAATAATTCTCAAAGAGGCAATACAATTATCCCTAGTGAAACTAACATTGGAGGGGAAATGCTTAAAGCTGATAATGAATTATTTACAGAGAAAACAATTAATGTTGCTAGTTTGTGTCTTGAAAAAACAAGTATAGAAATAGTTCCTAATGGATAAATAGAGGATGTATATAAAAAAAAAAGAGATATAAATTCAAAATTCCAAGCTACAACAAAAAAGTTAAGAAAGATGCAGAATTTCCTGTAGGTGATTGTTTTTTGAAGTCAAATTTGTACACGCATTTCGAGCAAATGGTGAAGCATTTGGAAAAACCATTAAAAACCCACTTGCAAAATGGTATTGTTTAGCTAACAAGTGGGTCGTTTTCAAGAAAAGTAAATTGTTTAGGAGGCAGGTGGAAATTTAGGGCTTCATTTTTCCAGATTTGCTGATTTTTTCCATATTTTTCTAGATTTTCTAGAGTTGCCACCTCATCAATTCAACCTAGATCCTAATCTTGTGCTACAAAAATGAGAATAGATCCATTTATTTTGAATCTTATTTTGGATTTTTTAGAGGGAATTAAACTCTGTAATTTTATAAAAAGAAAGATACATGAAGAACAAAGGGGGCTTCATCTTGGAAGGAAGTTGGGGTTTAGTTTTTGTGGCACAAAGGAACATAGTACATTTTGCACTCGATGGAAAATACATTATTATGGTTATAATATCTTATTATTGTCTTATATTTCTTCTATTCTACTTGAATGCATTTGAATATTTTGAAAAGCATTTGGTTTATCTTGTTACATGTTGAACATCAATAAAAGTTTTGTTATTTAAATTACCTTTCGTAGGATTTGTATTTAATTTTTCTTTCTAGTCTCTAAATGATATCTGGGATTGGAAAGTATTCTTTGTAAGTGAACGGATTGTGAAACTTAAAACTTCTCTTTTCTTCTATTTTATATCTTTTGTATCTAATTGATTAGAATGAATGCCATTGACTAAGTTGAGTGTTTTAGAAACTTGTTCTAAAAACGTAACCAACACCTTGTGTTGTCCAGTTTATCCACTACTTCATCCACAAACCAAACTATAAACTCAACTCAACATACAAGAATAAACCATTGAAATAACTAAGGTTCCCTAGCTTTCCCCTTAGCAGTTAGGGAAAACTTTAGGGATAACAATAGGAAAAGTACAAGGCTATACATGAACAACACAAAACAAAGAGAGGATTTAGAGTGGGAGAAAATATTGTTACAACTGAAAAAGGAAAGGCTATGGGGTCCTGGTAAGATTATCAAGGCTTTGTGGTATGGTCCTTTTTAGGTATAGTAAAAGTTGGAAGATAACTCCTACAGACTCAGCCTACCCCCATATATGTGCATTTACTCAGTAGTGAATGTGGAGAATCTCAAACTGTGTGAACCTTCCATGTTGGATCAGGTGGACAAGTAGGTCCTACCTTCCATAGAGGACTAAGCACCAAATTCTCAGGTAGAGTTACAAAAGGTCACATTTTTGCAAAAGTGGTCCATAACTAGAAGATAGGGTCAATACGACCTTTGGAAGATTTGGTTGAAAGAAAAAATTCTAGGAAAAGAAAAGTGGTACTCGAGGGAGAAGGAAAAGGAAACATTTCCTCATCTCATTTAGTAAATAGTTTAGGGACCAAAAGCCTCCTTAAATGGGGAGGTATGATCCATATTGGATCATTATAATATTTTTCATCTTTATTGATGCTTTGAGAGTAGAAAAAATTGGAGGAACAAGATTGTAGGGTCATTTTAGTGGCAAGTCTGAGTTTGGAAAATTGGGGTCCAAAACCTTCCAAAGAAATTTTNAGGTATAGTAAAAGTTGGAAGATAACTCCTACAGACTCAGCCTACCCCCATATATGTGCATTTACTCAGTAGTGAATGTGGAGAATCTCAAACTGTGTGAACCTTCCATGTTGGATCAGGTGGACAAGTAGGTCCTACCTTCCATAGAGGACTAAGCACCAAATTCTCAGGTAGAGTTACAAAAGGTCACATTTTTGCAAAAGTGGTCCATAACTAGAAGATAGGGTCAATACGACCTTTGGAAGATTTGGTTGAAAGAAAAAATTCTAGGAAAAGAAAAGTGGTACTCGAGGGAGAAGGAAAAGGAAACATTTCCTCATCTCATTTAGTAAATAGTTTAGGGACCAAAAGCCTCCTTAAATGGGGAGGTATGATCCATATTGGATCATTATAATATTTTTCATCTTTATTGATGCTTTGAGAGTAGAAAAAATTGGAGGAACAAGATTGTAGGGTCATTTTAGTGGCAAGTCTGAGTTTGGAAAATTGGGGTCCAAAACCTTCCAAAGAAATTTTGAGGAATTAAATAAAAAAAAATTGGGTTCTCGGGTTCAAAATATGTTCCCACCCCCTTGATAGTGTTCTACACTCTGAGACCTTGGAAACAATGAAAACCATTCATCAACCATATCTTGTATGGAAAAGTTATACCTCCCACAATTTGACCTATTGTGTTGACCACTGTGGAATGAGCGGATGCAACGTCATCCCATGTTACACATACATATGGGGCTAGAGACGCGTGTAATTTCAATAATATTATATAAGGTCCAAAACCCTTTCATAATTCAGGGTTAAATAATTCAAAAACCTACCCTTAGATGGCTATTGAGCTTTGTTAAATATCAAGCCACTAATAGGAGAAGGGGTTCCATTATTTTGCATTGTATCTTGTTTCATAGCTGAGAAAAGCAGATAAGAGTGGTATTGTATGAGCACAACAGAGGAGGAGATATTTTTTAGTATCCATATAGACCACAGTGTCAAAGGAAACTCCATGAAGAGTGTCTCTTTCTTTGTACTTGCATCATTTCTATACCATAGAAAAGAGAGAATAGTAGCCTCACCTTCTAGATAGGTTTTCTCTCGTATTGGGTTTCCCAGGGCATATATTGTGTTTATTTGTGGATGGGTTGATTGTATTTTACTGTTCTCTATTTTCCTCATTTTATCTATTTCATGCATGGGCAGAAAATCAGTAACTAAATATTCTGGAGATATAAAGGAAAAATAACCTTAATAGTAAAGATTTTCAGTAATTTATTAGATCTGTTGTGACGAACTATTCTAGAGGAATATCCATGACAGTTTACAGATCACCACTTGTCCTTTCTCCTCAACTTCCAACCTCATCCTTTATTTTCTTCAGTTATTTCATGTAAGAACTTTTTCAACACACTCAAACTTTCCTTTAATTGATCTATATCAATGTAAAACTCTTTGACATTCATCTTGTTGTGTCTTCCTCCTAAACCCTTGATATGACTCTCCATAGTCATCACCATCTCTCTGTGTTGGAACATGTGGTTCCATCATAAACCTCACCCTGTCAAAAGAGTGGGTGACCAATTATTTGGGTTGAAGACTGACTAAAATGGTGGTTGACCATGTCCAATTAAGGATCCTTGATCCATGTTTTATGGACAGGTGCAACTTCCTTCACCCGATTGTTTTGGTTTTGGTCCATGACTGAAACCCATTTATAGACGATCCATGTGATTTTTCTATTATATATTATCGATCATCTCAAATCATCAAATCATATTGGTAGATCTTCGCTTTCTCATTAAGTGACTTGTTCTTCAGTGCTATAGTGTATTTTGACTCCATTAATTCTCTCAGATTTGTTCCTTTTTGCAGTTAATCCTTGTTCCAACATGTTATCAGAGTTGTTTATTATTTGATATTGGGATTGAAGAAGAATACTCGGATGCAAGAAAGACAATGTCGAAGCCAATTTGAATTTATTTTCTTTGAATAAATAACTACTAATTGTTTCATATGGGTTATAAAGCATTTGAAAATCCACCCATATGGATTGAATGAGAATGATATTGATGGGGTTTTTCCCATAACTATTTTTTTAATTTCTCTATTGGAGATGGATAGAGTTTCTTTAGTTTTGGTTAAATGCTCTCATTATTGAATTTTCTCGACTGTATCTTGTTTGTTTGGATGTCGATAGGGTATTTCTCGACATGAATTAAGGACGGCTTGATCCGTTATTGTGTCCACATTGCTCGACCCATCCTACCCTATATTTGGCATTTTCGACACCCTTAACTACTGGATCTAACATACTCATGCATGGATTCCCTAAATTGTGATATGCATACCATCTCTCTTGGACACGGATCGACCCAACTGATGGAGGAATGATTTGTGGTATTCAAGACATTAGAATCATAAACCCATCAAATGTTTCGTTGTATTGAATGACTGAGTCTTCTCAACTTGTAGCCTTGGTCAAATCGACTATTGTGGCCAACTAGTAGAAGACTTGATGATGCAGGAGCATCACTACACATCAACAACGCGCCAGCTAGTTAGGACATTCTATGCGCATTCAATGGAGGAGAGAGGCGCAACCCTCTCATTTTCAAATTCAAAAATGTAATAACTGTTGTAAGGCCAAAGAGCTACACAGATTCATTTTTTCATGTAGTAGATTGGGTCACCTTTAATGGTTGATAGGCTGAATATCTAGATTCAATTCAGACTAGACAACCATTGAATGCAATTCAATGTAAATTAATGAGAGTAGGTATCTTGGAGGGAAGATCTCGAGGAGCCCCTATTGGTAAAATATATTTGTATCTAGAACTCTTTAGTTTTTTAAAAAGGAGAGGAAAAAGAGAGGAGCCAAGACTCTGTTGCAATCCGAGATTTTGTAAACTTTGTACAGGCATTCTAAGATTAATACAAACAGAGCAATTTTTCTTGCATATTGTATTGTGTGTGTTTATGAGCATCTTTTATGCTTTTATGTGCATATGTTGTAGATGTATGTTAGATGCCATCTGTAGGGATCGATAGAGTTTCTCATATATTCAGGAGTTTGTTGATTTATGTCTGGTTTCTTTGTGGTTCCATGCAAGAGGTTGCATGACAGAGTACTGAGGACTCTGAAGGCCAGTGCAAGAGTGCACTTTTGATTTATGAGGAATTCAAACAAAGACGTGTCAGTAGGGTCCACCAGAGGAAGTCTTAGACTCAGGGAGAAGCCTAAAGGTTTTTGAACACCTTGGAGGTAAGGTTGTACAAAGGAGGGAGCAGAGAAGACAAAATCATTGTAGGTTTTGTAGAGCTCTGCTAGGAGGGCATCGAGTGAGTCCATAGAGTGCACCGAAGGAACTCTATTTCGAGTTTAGGGGAAGGAGAAGTGTCGAAGAGAAGACACTCACAGAGTTACTGAACACTCTATCAGATCAACAAGGAGTGCTTGAGTGGGAGGATGTCGGGAGGGAACCATATTTCCCTTTGAGGATGCAGAAGGGCCCAGTCCCTTAAGAAATATGAGGAAACATGAAGCTCAAGTGGAATAGTGACTTTGCGCATAAAGTTCCAATAGAAAGGAACCACAGGTCGAGAAACCCTTCAAGGTTTTAGAGTTGACAAAGCTCAGAAAATATAGTGTTTCCAAAACGTAGGCGAGATCCAAAGCCATCAGGGCTTGTAGAGGAAGGAAAGGTCAAGGCCTTTGAGACTTTGAAAATCTTCCAAGTCTAGGAAGAAAGTCGAAACTCAGGAGGAAGGAGCACAAATTTTGTTCGATCAGCTGAGGAGCTGAGATCTATATCATTGAGCATGTCCAGATGCACGAAGGAAAGAGTGGGAGAAAATGGATCTGAGCCATCGGATATGAGTGCAAATAGCCAACAACCATCAAACCTGCCAGAGGTGCATGAACCTTAATGATCGTGCACACAAGGGGACTTCATATTTTGACTTTCATGGTTTGGAGAACATCGTGCGCAGAGGTGAGGTTCATGAAACCCTGAAAGAGGTCAGGAGAGTCCATTCAGAGGATGTGTGGAAGATATCCTGAAGCCATCGGGGTTTTGGACTTTGGGAGAATGAAGGTAAATGTTATCCACAATTTTGGTCATCGTGATGATGTTATGATAATGTTATGATGATGGAAAATCAAGCTCTTCATTAAGAACACTTTCCTGAGAAAAGTTACACTTGTCTTCTTCCAGAAATCATATTTTTCAAGAAGTTCGCAGGCTACCTATATACTTGCCTGCGAGAATGCCTGATTCTCGCAGGCTGCATTAAGCTGGAGTGCGAGGGGTTTTCACTGTACTTAATTGCCAGGGTGTGAACATCTTCTTAAAGAGGAAAAAGATGAATTTCTTGAGCCTTCTAGAAGGGAATCTTCGAGAATAATGAGTTGGCTAACGAATGGTTATCTCAGAGCTGGCATTCCAGATATCTTGTGATCATTTCTATCCAAGTAACTAATCTATCTTCTCTTATATATTGAGGGGAATGCTTATGGAAAAGGTTAGAAGCAAGCTAGCAAGAGATTGATTGGAGATTTATTGAAAGCCTGTNGTAATATGTCCCTTTCTAATAAAGATGATGTCACTTTATTACATAATTCCTTGATCATATGTATAGACTAGCTATTGAATATATTAATCTGCCTTTACCCCGATTGGTTT
Source organism: Picea sitchensis (assembly GCA_010110895.2). NCBI lineage: Eukaryota > Viridiplantae > Streptophyta > Pinopsida > Pinales > Pinaceae > Picea > Picea sitchensis. The sequence goes on along the minus strand of SNQJ01S0194676.1, from coordinate 1,125 downwards.
GTGTTGTTGTGATTTGAACGGCGCAAGAGCATTGGAACAAAGCTTGGAACAACAGAGACATAAGGAAAGTGTTCATAAGGTATGTCCATAATCCTTATCTCTTAGTTCATTCAATAGGCTAGATCTAGGGAAAGTGTATTATTTTGTCTTGTTTTGTTCTAGATCCAGGTGGATCTAGGGAGATCGGTTCGTGTTCGCACTTACGGATTTATCCTGAAACAAAATTGGCGACTCCGTTGGGGATCTATTCCCTTTTTCTTTTTGGTTTTTTGAATTTTTTGTGGCCATTTTCTCTATTTTCTTTTTTCTCCTAATTTGTCAGTGTCTGAGTCCTCAGGATATCCTGAGAGACCTTCTGGGTCTATAAGCCAGCTTGAATTTTGCTTGCATTTTCAAAAATTTTAGTATCTTCAGGAGTTCTCGCACTGTGTTCATTGACAGCCTGCGAGAACCAGTCAAGTTCGCACCCTGCATATAGGGTCCAGTGCGAACACCCCGCACTTTGCTTCAAAGTGGCCTGCGAGAACACTATCTTCTCGCACTGTGTAACACTGCTTGCCTACGAGCAAGATTTTGAAAATTTTGGAAATTGAGTTTTGACTTTTTCAATTGCTCAGAACAGTTGAATTGTGTCTTTTTGGCTTATTGGGTCATTGACTTATACATCGCTTGCTGTAGTTTGCTTGCTTGAACAGATTTAGGGTTTCTAGGTCTTTCTTGCCCTTGGTAGCTTGACTTTCGTTTCTTGGCTCTGTTTGACATTTTCTTTCTCTCTGACTTCAGGAGTTGCGTGTGTCTGATTGACTGAGAACCAGTGATTGGTGGAGAGTCAAGTGCTTGGTGTTTTCTCACTTGCTTGGTGGTTTGAAAGAACATTTTTCGTTTGCATTGAGAAGCCTCCTTGGTTTGCTTTTTGTTTTTACTTTCATTGAAAGTGTTGGTTGGGTTGTTATTGTTGTTTCTTTATGATTTGATTTTCTTTTCTCGTTAATTAGATTTCTTCTTGGAAAGTGAACAACAATTTTCTTTCAAGTTTTTGTTTTTTCTTTTTCAAAGACATTGAAAATCAAATTTTAGAAGCTTATTGAAGTATTTGAAAAAGACATATAGAGATTGTTCATTAAT
>SNQJ01S0194675.1:0-13709 GCA_010110895.2 Picea sitchensis | reverse complement strand
TGAAGGAGTCAGAGTGAATAAGCTCAAGAGGGATAGAAATTTTGTGATCTCACTAAACGGGAGCGTAGAAGGTTCATGTCAAGGAATATTTCGAGCAGAAGCTGCAAGGACAGGTTTGGAGAACAAGTCTCGGCAGGAGTACTTAGTCATTTTAAGGAAGCATCAAGGAGGAGGAGTCGACGGTTAGGATTCGCAGGTGAGATTGGTGAAGTCCTGACAACCTCTAGATCGTGAGGAGAGTTGCCCAGGGTTTAAACATGGGCACATAGGAAGGAGAGTCATCGGGACTCGACTCATCGGAATATCGGGGTTTCCGTGGTCGTGGGACTCTCATATGACAAAATCGCGATTAGTGATTTCCCGAGAAGATTAGGGGCGTTGATCTCAGCGGAGATACGTGGTGCAAGATCCCAGAGAGTCGGGGTTCGGCACTTCAGAACCCTTGGTGTCGAAAGAATCATGGAGGATTCGCGAAACTCCGAATTGCGACGGGTCCCACAGTGATAGCGTGTGGTATTGACAGGTGGCATCACATATCGGAGTTCGGGACTTGGGAGGTCCTGTGAAACGGTACCACCGGAATCGTGAATTCCCGAACCATGAAATTCCGATTTCCATTTGGAGCGGGGATCACCAATGTCAGAGTGAGAGGACAGGTGGCATCTGGATATCGGGAATCGGGGATTTCCGAGGCGAGTCGTTTACAACCTCTCCGAAGCCGATTTTTCGACAGGGTAAATCCCGATCGATGTAGGGAACCGTGAAGGGAATATTCCTCGGGTTTCAGGGATTGTATTGTCCGAGTTTAGGACTCGTTACTGCGCGAAGTTTGATTTCCTGATACAACAAGGAAGATCATTGAAGGTCATTCTGTGGGTGCGAGAACTTTCGATAAGGAAGTTGAAGGGCATTTTAGCTCTTCGGGTCAAAGTCAGAGAAGGTCCTGGTGGAAGCGGGGCGCGCGGGTGGCGCGTGTTGCGACAGATTGGTATCAGAGAGGGAAGTTATTTTCTTTCTATAGTAGGGAAGAGAATACATTATGTCACCGAGAAGAGAAAGGCAGTCACCAGATCCCAAAGACAGGGAGGTGAGAAGAAGAGGTAGGCGAGCAGGAAATCCAGAGATGGAACGACAGATGAGAGATCTCCGAGCAAGGCTTGAGGATATGGAGACAGCACAGAGACGCGTAGTTGGTGTTGGGGATCTTAGTGATTCCGAGGTGGAAGAAGAAGCTGGACACGAAGAAGAGGTCACAGCAGAAGACGCATCAACCGCTCGATTGATCAAAGCCATCGCCAGAATGGGTGTGAAGGTGAAAATAGATATTCAAGCGTATGAAGGAAGCCTGGATGTAGAAGAGTTTCTGGATTGGATCCGAGCTCTTGACACCTACTTCGATTATGAGGAGATTGAAGAGGACAAGAAAGTCAGACATGCTATCACCCGGTTGAAGGGACATGCAACATTGTGGTGGGACAAGCTACAGGTAGATAGACGTTCCAAGGGAAAACAGAAGATCAAGAGCTGGGACAGGATGATCGCGAAGATGAAAGCAAAGTTCATCCCAAGAGATTATCAGATCACACTGTTTAGGCGAATGCAGAACCTGAGACAGAAGTTGATGATGGTGAAGGAATACACCGAAGAATTTTACAAGCTCAATATCAGGGAAGGTCATCGGGAGAGCGATGATGAGAAGGTGGCGAGATATCTGAATGGTCTAAGATATGACATTCAGGATGAACTAAGCATGCTAACCATCAGGACGGTGGAATATGATTACCAATTGGCTCTGAAAGCCAAGAAGAAGCTGAGCCGTAAGCAAGGTCAGTGAGGACGAGGCAGAAGTCAGCCCAGAGGCAAGATGGTTGCCCAAGAAAAATTTCAGAAGCCCAAGGAGGAATGGAAGAACCCTCAGGGTAAAATTGAGAGGGGTGGAACCTCACAACGAGGACAGCCAAATGATCAACGAGGAGATTATGCTGATGCAAATACTCTTCCTCATACTAGAGGTCGAGGTAGAGGAAGAGGAGGAGTAATCACATGTTTCACATGTGGGAAGAATGGGCACAAGTCATTCGAGTGTCCAGAGAAGAAGAGGGATACAGGAGAAGCTCACATCATAGAAGCGCAGAGGCGTGATGTTGAGAACGAAGATGTAGACAGCGGAAGATCGCTTGGGATGCATAAAGTCCTTTTGACACCCGAGAAGGAGGTGGAGGACACAGCTCAGAGAAGTATATTGTTCACGACAACTTGTACAACCAAGGATAGGAAATGCAAGGTCATTATGGACAGCGAAAGCACCGATAATCTCAGTTCAACCAAGATGGTGGAGAAATTGGAGCTGGAGACGACTGATCACCCGAGTCCATATAAAGTATCTTGGCTACAGAAGGGACATTAGGTGAGTGTGACTAAACAATGTTTGGTTGAATTCAGAATAGGTGGGTATAATGAGAAAATTCTGTGTGATGTTATTCCCATGGATGTATGTCATTTATTGCTGGGTAGACCATGGCAATATGACAAAAATGTGGTTCATGATGGGAGAATGAACACATATACTTTAGAAAAGGATGGGAGGACACACAGATTGCTTCCGAAAAAGGATGAGGAAGTGAAGTCGGAAGTAAACAACACAATACTTCTCATGAGTGGGAAGGAGCTTCTCACAGAGATGGAGAAGAAATAAGATCCACAATTCTTTGTTGTCAGGAAGCCGAGAATTGTTCTGACTAGCACAAGAGTGGACCACTTACCAGAAGAGATTCAGGAACTGCTGGGAGAGTTTGCTGACATCATCGTGGATGAATTACCTCGTTCGTTGCCACCGATGAGGAGTGTGAGTCATCACATTGATCTCATACCCGGAGCCAGTTTTCCAAACAAAGCTGCGTATAGACTGACTCCACAGGAGAATGAGGAAGTCAAAAAGCAGGNGGTCAGAGAGAGTCTGAGTCCATGTGCTGTTCCAACAGTACTAAGTCCAAAGAAGGATGGAGGCTGGAGGATGTGTACAGACTCCAGAGCGATCAATAAAATTACCATCAGGTACAGATTTCCATTGCCGAGAATGGATGATCTGATGGATTGCCTGAGTGGGGCAAATTATTTTTCGAAGATTGATCTGAAGAGTGGATATCATCAGATTCGCATGAGAGAGGGTGATGAATGGAAGATAGCATTCAAGACAAACGAAGGTTTGTATGAATGGATGGTCATGCCGTTTGGCTTGACAAACGCACCGAGCACATTCATGAGACTGATGAATGAAGTCCTGAGGGAATTCATCGAAAAGTTTGTAGTCGTATATCTGGATAATATATTGATCTAGAGTAAGACAAAGGCTGAGCATTTGAAGCATTTGGCCATTGTGATGAGGAAGCTACAACAAGAGAAGCTGTTGATAAATATGAAGAAGTCCTCATTCATGAAGACAGAGCTCATTTATTTGGGTTTTGTTATTTCAGTGAATGAGTTGAAAATGGATCCAAGTAAGGTGGAAGTGATTAAGAATTGGCCATCAATGAGAAATATTTTTGAGGTGAGGAGTTTCCATGGTTTGGCTAGTTTCTACCGAAAATTCATTAGGAATTTCAGTGGAATTAGCGCAGCGATGATGGATACGGTGAAGAAGCGGCATAAGACTTTTCACTGGACAACAGAGGCTGAGAAAAGCTTTAATCTGTTGAAGCGGAAGATAACGGAACGACCCGTGTTGGTGTTGCCGGACTTCAAGAAAACATTTCAAGTGAAATGTGATGTGAGCGGATATGCTATAGGAGCAGTCTTGAGTCAGGATGACAGGCCAGTTGCATATTACAGCGAGAAGCTGGATGACGCAAAGCTGAAATACTCCACGTATGATAAAGAGTTTTATGCCATCATACAGGCATTAAATAAGTGGAGGCATTACTTGATCCCAAAAGAATTTGTATTGTATAGTGATAACCATGCATTGCAGTTTGTGAGTCAACAAGAGAAGTTGAATCAGAAGCATGCAAAATGGGTAGAGTATATGTAGAATTTCACATTTGTAAATAAACACATTTCAGGGACTGCTAACAAAGTGGTTGATGCTTTGAGCAGGAAATGTTTGTTGCTGTAGGAGTTTCGAGTCAAAACCTTGGGTTTTGAAAATCTCAGAGATATGTATGCAGGAGATGCAGATTTTGCAGAGGCATACGAGGCAGCTGAGAATCCCGTTCTCAGGGATCAGAGCCCATGGATAGATTACATGATTCAGAATGGACTGTTGTTCAGAGGCAACCAGTTATGCATTCTGAATTGCTCCATGAGGGAGAACCTGCTAAAGGAGAAGCACAGTGGAGGATTAGCAGGGCATTTTGGCCACGACAAAACATTTGCGAAGTTGAGCGAATCATATTTTTGGCCAGGGATGCGAGCAGATGTTAAAAGGTTTGTTGACAGGTGTCAAATTTGTCAATATTCGAAGGATCGGAAGCAGAATGCCGGGTTTTATCAACCATTGCCCATACCCGAGAGGCCATGGGAGGCGATTAGAATGGATTTTGTATTAGGTTTACCGAGGATGCAGAGAGGATATGATTCCATCTTTGTGGTGGTGGACAGGTTTTCGAAGATGGCACATTTTATTCCATGTCAAAAGACCAGTGATGTGACTCACATTGCAAACTTGTTTTTCAAAGAGGTTGTTAGACTTCATGGATTGCCGAGAAGCATCGTCTCAGACAGGGATACCAAATTCATAGGTCATTTTTGGAGGACACTATGGAAGAAGCTAGGGACTAATTTGGATTTTAGCTCATCTTACCATCTGCAGATAGATGGACAGACCGAGGTGGTCAATAGAAGTCTTGGAGACTTGTTGAGAAGCCTGGTGACAGAGCACCATAGAAGCTGGGAAAACATATTACCACAGGCAGAATTCGCGTACAACGATTCGGTGAATCAGAGTACAGGAAAAATCCCATTCCAGATTTTGTATGGGACACAGCCAAGGGGAGTTTCTGAACTCAGGGAGTAAGAACAGGGTGCGACTAGAAGTGCTAGCACTGAAGAATTCACTGAAGCGATGAAATAACTTCACAGCAAGGTGAAGCAGCGATTGCAAGACTCAAATCAGGAGTATAAGCACAAAGCCGATCAACAGAAGAGACAACTCCAATTTGAAGTTGATGATATGGTTCTAGCACACTTGAGGAAGGAAAGGTTCCCAAGGGGAACATATAACAAGCTCAAAATGAAAAAGATCGGGCCATGCAGAGTCCTGAGGAAATTTGGAGAAAATGCTTACGAGATTGAATTGCCTAATGGCATCGGGATATCTCCGATATTTAATGTTTCAGATTTATACCCATACAGGGCTGGAGAAGTAAAGACTGGAACTGAGGAACCAGTGATCCAGTGGCAGAAGCAATTACCAGTTGCAGAGAAGCCGCAAATGGAGTGCATACTAGACAAGAGAGTGGGAAAGAAGACCAGGCGGAAGCAGTAATTCGAGTACCTGGTGAAATGGAAGAATCACCCAGTCGAAGATGCTAGCTAGGAAAATGAAGCAGTGATACAGAATCATGGGCAGACCGTGCAGGAGCTCATGGATAGGAGCCCATGAAAATTTTCAAGCCGAGGAGTATGATGCAGGAGCATCGCCAACTCATCAAGGAGCGTCGCCCAAGACAAGTGAGCCAACATAGAAGATGACGAACAGCTGGACAAGGCCAGCCGAACATTTTTGAATTTTCATTAAAGATGAAGCACCATATCCTTCAATGAAAACATTTATGAAGGAGTGCCTATTGTATTATATCAGACGTCGAGCTTTACGCTCTTGTCTGAAATAGATAGGAAGGCATTTAATAGATTTAATGTAGGTAGATAGATGTTTTAAGTCTAGATTAGACAGTTTCAGTTTTCAAGAGGGAAACGGGATATAGACACCCTCCTTTTTATCATTGTATTATTATCATTCAGAATCAAGCAGGAGGAGGAGGAGAAGAGCAAGCAGAGAACTCGTGAAGAACACCCATGTACAGATTTGAATTAATAGAAGAGAGTCTTTTGATTCAATTTCATGATTGGTGTTGTTTCTCTGTGCATGTTGCTTATGTGCTCAAGAATGTTTGTTTTCTGGTCATACATTTTCTTTAATATGCTGTGTATGTGGTTTCATAGCTAAATTGAAATCTGTGAGAGTAAGAAATTAGTTTCAATTGTTTCTTTATTCTGAGCCAAGAGATTCCTTCATAGAGTGCACTAGAATTTGTCCGCAAGGAGTGCGTGACTGCAGGGTTCAGATAGAGATAACTTTTGTTCTAAGCTCTCAAGAGTGAATATTTGGCACCAAAGCTGTGCAAGGCATGCGCAGGCTGGAAGAAGTCTCAGTTGTGAATCTGAGAAAAGAGTTAAGGACTGCTGCTGCAGGAAGTGCACAGAGTCTGAAGGATTCAATGCTTGAGAAGTCGTTGAACACCGAGCACAAGGAGGATGCATATATTCCTTTGAAGGAGTAAGAGTGAATAAGCTCAAGAGGGATAGAACTTTTGTGATCTCACTAAACGGGAGCGTAGAAGGTTCGTGTCAAGGAAGATTTCGAGAAGGAGATGCAAGGACAGGTTTGGAGAACAAGTCTCGACAGGAGTACTTAGTTGTTTTAAGGAAGCATCAAGGAGGAGGAGTCGATGGTTAGGATTCGCAGGCAAGATTGGCGAAGTCCCGACAACCACTAGATCGTGAGGAGAGTTGCACAGGGTTTAAACATGGGCGCATAGGAAGGAGAGTCATCGGGACTTGACTCATCGGAATATCGGGGTTTCCGTTGTCGTGGGACTCTCATATGACGAAATCGCGATTAGTGATTTCCCGAGAAGATTAGGGGCATTGATCTCAGCAAAGATATGTGGCGCAAGATCCTGGAGAGTCGGGGTTCGGCACTTCGGAACCCTTGGTGTCGAAATAATCATGGAGGATTCGCAAAACTCTGAATTGTGACGGGTCCCACAGTGATAGCGTGTGGTATTGATAGGTGGCATCGCATATCGAAGTTCGGGACTTGGGAGGTCCTGTGAAACGGTACCACCGAAATCGCGAATTTCTGAACCGCGAAATTTTGATTTCCATTTGGAGCGGGGAACACCAGTGTCACAGTGAGAGGACAGGTGGCATCGGGATATTGGGAATCGGGGATTTCCAAGGTGTGTCGTTTAAAACCTCTCCGAAGCCAATTTTCCGACGGGGTAAATCCCGACCGACGTAGGGAACCGTGAAGGGAATATTCCTCAGGTTTCGGGGATTGTATTGCCCGAGTTCAGGACTCACTACTGCGCGAGGTTCGATTTCCCGATACGACAAGGAATATCATTGATGGTCATTCTGTGGGTGCGAGAACTTCCGATAAGGAAGTTGAAGGGCATTTTATCTCTTCGGGCCAAAGTCAGAGAAGGTCCTGGTGGAAGTGGGGCGCGCGGGTGGCGCGTGCTGCGACAGTTGCTAGGTATCTTCTTCTTCTTGTCGATTATTTTTCGTAGAAGTTGTGGGTCATCTTTTCTAAGGAAAATTGTAGTGCATTATGTTCAAAAAATAAATTTAACACACTAGTTGAAGAAAAAGTTTGTAGAATTTTCCATAAAATAGTGGAGAGTTTGAGGAATCTAACTCTAGGAAAGAGATATTTACTTTAGGCAACGGTAGGAGCCATGTGGTTGAAGGACATGGGCATGTACAATTGCAATTCACAAGCAATAAGAAATTATTTTTTAAAAATGTTCTTAACATTTCTAGTCTAAGTAGGGTTTTTTTTTCCAACGAGATTGTAAAAAATAAGTAAATTCCTAGTAAAATAGAAAAGGTGCAGAAAGGTTATAAATTTAAGATAAGAGGATCATGGGATGTATACGTTTGAATTTGTGGGAATGACGAGCTCATTTGAACATAGTTACTAACTTGACGAGAACCTCTAGAGTTCTTGTTGTTTTAGAGGTTGCATTTAATGGCTAATTTTACCCATGTTTTGAAAAGCAGTGCTATCCCTTTTTCTGGGGGGGAGGGGTGGTTTGAAATTACCACATTTTGCAACCATGGTAACATCATAATGTTGTCGACAAAATACTTAAAATCAACCCCTGGATCAAAAAGTGGTGCTAACAATATCATTTTTTTATTTTCGAGGTTAAAGCTACATCTTCTTTGAAACCTCTGGACTTGACAACTAGTACAATTGCAATGTAAACCTTACAATTAGCCCTTGAATTGAAAATTTATGTTTCAATAACACCCTCTTTTTTAGGGATAAAATTACAACTTTTTGAAATCGTGGCCTTGACAACCAGTACCCTTGGAATCAAAATCTTAAGACCAACTATTGAATCGAAAAGAGATGCTATCAATAGTACCCTCCTTTTTTTCCGGGCTTAAAATTGTAACTTTTAGAAACCATGGCCTGAAAGCCCAATATTGTTACAAAAAAATCGTAAAAATGACAAAAAAATAAAAAGAGAAAAAACTAAAATAGATGGGAAACCCTCCCCCCAACCCTTTGTTTATTACATTCTCTTTCCTTCTATTTGCGCTTGGTCAAATTTCATGTTCTACACATTCATGGATGCCTTCATTTTTCTCATGTCATCTATGGCTCTTCTTGTGTAGCTTCTTAGCTTCTATGTTTAGGGCACCTTCATTTGATTTGGCAATGAGAATCAAATATAGGCTTGAATCTTGGTAGATCTTACCCCACATAATCTCTTCTCTTTTTGTTAGAATGAAATAACTCCGTTGCATTCTCACACCTTCTCTAGATGGATTATTTGTCTATGAAACTAGGGCACAACATAAATTTTCTACTACCCTTTGTGTTTTCTATTTCCCTTTGAATGTAAATCAAGATCTTATGGAGTACCTTCTTCATAAATTTTGGGTCTAGCTCTTCTTTTGATTCACCATCTAATAGCATGAGTTGGTATCTCCTTCAGATATGATTGTGATGAAGGCTTCCTTCCCAGATATGGCAATTCCCTTCTCATATACTATCATTTTATACCTATTCATAGCCTCACTTATATAATTCCTTTGATAATTTGATAGGTGGATTATAAAACTACTTTGACCTTTTCTATTTTTAATTAGTTTATAACCTTGAAACCTTTATATAATCAAACAAATAATTAAAAGAATAATAAAGAATTACCAAGTTACATACTTGTCTCTATTGGACACTCACAAATCACACACTAACAATCAATCATCACCAATTCATATTCCAACTATTACCTAATTCAAATAGACTATTCTTAGTGAGTAAATTAGCCCACATGACGAACTTGTGTTTGTTGTTCCAACATTGTGTGTTGTCACTTAGTCTTTTTTTATGATTTTCAACAATTTTTTGTTGCTTGATTCATACAATCCATTATCTCATGGACAATAATTAGATGAGTGAGAAATAACAGTACCACAATCAAGTCAAAATCTCCCCAACTCAATGGTTCTAAATGACCAAGCATTATCTATTTTGATTTTGGTTGGAATACCAAATTTGGTGATGATCTTCTCCTCTATTAATTAATGATTAATTTGTTGGTTGCCTCTTTATGGGTATTGCCTCCACTAACCTAGTGAAGTGATTATCATCTTGACGATCCATTTGAAACCATTGCTAGAATTTTTATGGAACTCCTTGATAATATCCAATCCCCACCTCTAAAAAGGTACTGTGCAACACTCCCATGAGCTCTCAAAGTGTTCTCTGCATAATCAATTGTGCAATACTACCATGAGCTCTGGTGTCTTTGTAGAATCCATAAACCCAAGTATCAAACCATATATATTTTTCCAACCCAATCTATCTTGGGCAAGACAACACTTAGTTGTAGTCAACCTCAATGCTCTTTTGTTATGGTATAGCAAGTGATTTGGGCAACACAAATTCTAGAAGTAATAAATAATGTCCTTGTACTATTTGTGTCGCTGTAAATCTTCAAAATCTGCCAAGGTCATATCAGGCTAGGTTCACCTCCAAGTTGTATAGCCTCTTCATTTTTCCGTGTCAACAATTTGACCAATCCTCGACCCTTCATGAATTTGGCAAGGCTTGAGCTATAAATCATACCCTTGAATCCTTGATATCCAATTTCCTATTTTACCTAGACATTCCCGTTGATAAAGGATATCGTTCACCATTGGAAGAGGGAGAAATGCCACAATCCTGGTATGTCCAATATAACTCCTAAAATTCTTCAAGGATTGCACTAAAATATGGGTGTATTTCAATTTCTCTAAAGCCTATACTTATAAAGGCTATAGGCTGCTCCAAGTTCTCACCAGTCCTTTGTAAAGGCATACCAACAATTTTATCCTTTGATGCAAAAGAGAAAATTTTAAAATCATGAGAATAATTAGGAGTTAACAATAGCAGTGTTAAAACAATTTCATCCTCAATCTCTTGAAAGGCTTCCATACGTTTTTTACTCTATATGGACTCTTGACCCTTCTTTAGCATGGCTGAAATAGGTTTGGTAATCACAATGAATCTTAGTATGAACCCCCCCAATGAAGTTGATTTGGCCAAAGAATAATCACATTGCCTCCTTGTTGAAAGGTAATGGTACTTGTTGAATACCTTATGTTCATGTTGGATCAATTTTGACACCATCGATCAATTGTGACACCATCTTTGGATCACCGAAAAAAATAACTGCTTGGGAATGTGAGAAATTCCATTCTTTATACATTTTTCAAACACTTGTCTTGAAATGACAAACATATGTAGTCCCATCTTTAGAAAATTGTGAAATCATCATGATAAATCACATTAATCTTACCCATGTGTCTTGAATGCATAATTCATAGCACTATGAAAATGTGGATATGACATTTAGCAACCTCAATGACATCCTAAGGTACAAGAAAGTCCCCCATGGTTGATGTTCCTCCTGTACAAGCCTCTGATTATACCTTGAAAAACCATTCTACATAGACATAATACCTTATCTTTTGACCTTTCATAGCAAATGCTCCATATTTGGAAGTCGATAATTGTTTTTGAGAGACCGCTAATTCAAATTATTGAAGTGAATAGGAAACCTAATTTCACCATTATTTTTAATGGGCACCAAGTTGGCCACCCATGATGAATGTCTTGTGGGGGCAATAATTTGGGGCTTGATCATTTTTTGCAATTTCTTATGTATAAATTGAGCTAGTTTTGGATTGTATACCTTTTCTTTTCTGTGAAGGATTTGGCCTATAGGAGTGTTGAATAAATGGACACTATGTTGATAGGAACCCCCCCCTCAAGAGTACTGTGACAGAGGCACACCCTCTAAAGGAGAATTCTAGGGTGTCAACACTTGTATGTAGACACATGCTATAGTGGAAGTGTAGTTAGAAGATCCCGAAACTTATATCTCGACACTAGAGACTTAGTCTGATGACTCACTCAAGGGTGTGGAACAGTTGTTTGGAGACACAAATATTAAAGAGCCAGAGGTAACAACACTCCCCAGTCAAGGAGCTATTCCACGACAATAGCCACCCCATGCACGTTCTAGTCCCAAAAAGGTATATTCTTCTTTTCTAGTGATTAATAGTTTAGTTATGATTAATAATGTAAGACAACAATGAGTAGTAGGGACTAGTGATGGTATGGAGAATAAAAGTGAAGTTCACCAAACTACAAGTTTTAGGAACCTCATATGCATTTAGTAATAGTGTCCACAAGGGTTCACAATTGGTGTGACAATGGGTTATATAAGATTACGCCCCTTGACATTCATTGGGCAGAGAGAGGAGGATGCAAACCAACATTGGTTCCTATGTGAAGGTGTATGGAGTGCACTGGGGACCTCGACTGGTAATACGCAAATACTAGAGTTTTAGACGACCTTGTGGTTTTGTGCAGTGTGATGGTACATAAAGTATGTGAAAACCACCCCTTTTGGGACAACTCATATTTTCAATGAAACATGATTGGCCTTCTAGAGTGTTGCAGAGACAAAATACATTAAAGAACAAGAAAGGGAAAGTGCTTGGGAATATGCCCAATGATTCAAAGAAGTAATGAACTAGCTATCATTCTAGCTCCCTACATAACATCATGGAGGCATTCTAATGACATGTATTCCCTTGATGCAACATAAAATAAATTCTTTGGGAGAAGCGTCGAGCAAGCAGTAAGGTTGGAAATAATAAGTTTGGGAAGAAAATAAGTTTTGAGAAAAAGCCTTTATGATAGTTCCAAGGATGGCGCAAGTGTGGAACTAGCTCTCCTTCTTGATAGAACAACTCCGTGAGTTGACTTGTGCTAAAGCAACATGAGAGTAGGTATGGTGCATCGGGTGTGAAAAAAAAGTGCCACATAGTAGTAGATTTCCCTATGTTGTGCAAAGTAGTGGGTTGTGTAACGGTAGGGTCGATGAACCCTCGATTGCAAGTCGAAGAACGATGTGAAATATCTAAGGAATATGGAAACCAGCCCTTATATTGATGCTCAATTTTGTAGAAGTATACCTCCACCCCAATGAACTTATATCATGAATTCTACAATACATATGCAAATAATATAGACCATTGTTGGGCTCTGCAAGCCTTAGTGGTTAGGTTTGATAAAACATAATTTCGGGTGGAAGAAGTATGACCTAGAATGGGTTGTGAGATTCAAAGGAGGTCAAGTGGGTGGAAGAAATGGCCTGATAATATGCTACAATTGTGATGATATTGGACACATATCAAGACATTGTCCTAACCCTTGTTAGTCACGATGCGATCACTATTGCATTGTAGGCCATAATTCCAAAGATTGTCCAGATTTGATTGCAAAACAGGATGCTTGAAATGAGAGAATTGTTAACTTGGTTAATGCTAAGCCTCGATCAGATGAGCCCCATAAACATTGAAGACACACATAGTGACTCGTGGAGGCACAAAGATAGGGAACTACTAGCAAAACAAGGAGCCCCAATTTATCAAGGAAGTTGTGAAAAAGGAACCAAAGTTTAACACCATGAAGTAGAAGCAATTTGTCAAAGAAGCATTGGAAATCATGCATGGTATAGGTGGCATTGCCATTGAATATTATGGTAATATAATGCCCCTCCCCCAAATCATATCTCACCTTCAACATTGGATACTCTTGGATGATGCATAAGCACTATATGAGTTCCTACAAGTGTTTGTCAATATCTTGGACGACAAAAAAATATAAAAAGGTTACACACTACCTTGAAGCAACTGATGGAGGGGGATGAGGAGATATGTGCTCCTCTACCAAAATGCACATCTTGTTGCATTAAGAAGAAAATAAGAGGAATGAGTTGTGTATTTAGACTGAATGTTGAAATCAATGTATATGACGTGAAATATGTGCTTGACCTAGGATTTGAGGTGAATACCTATATAATAAATCATGGAAGTGGATGGGGAGATTACAACTAGTACACTCACAAATTTAGTTATGATTAGAAAATTGATGTCACATCTTCCCATTGGGAGGGGTGGAGAACTTAGAGATAGACATTTCAAGCATGAAAACTGTAGCCAATTTATAACTAGTCCAAATCTTGGATGAAAACAATCTCGACCCAACGTTATTGGGGATCAAATGGGCATATGAATATGATGCAATCGTCAACCTCAACATGGAATATGTTCTTTGAGAATAATGGTCTCATGGTGGTGTAACCTATTGATATATACTAGGGACTCCAGGACACAGAACTAGTAAATGACATGGA
>SNQJ01S0194674.1:0-15522 GCA_010110895.2 Picea sitchensis | reverse complement strand
TATGTTATGAATATGTGTTGCATGACTGTTGGGAGGGGGATGTGCTAAAAGAGACCATGATGGCTAATGAGAGGTGGTGGAAGGGACCTAGAATGGTTGTGTTAACTTCCACCTAGCCAGTAACGTACTGGTTTTTACTTGCTCAAAGACCAAAACAACTCTCTGACGCTGGAATGGATTTTTCATCAGATTGGTAGGTGGGGAGGCTCCTCAAGAGTTAATGAGGGGATGGGGGTGAACCACCCATCCGTAAAAGCTCTCAGACCTAACCACGGATAGGGAAATTCACGCCACACGCAATCTTGCAGAGAAAAGGTAAGAGAGGAAGTGTGGTAAAGGGTAGAGAGAGAGCGCACGCGACAAGGATCACAGAAGAGAACTAGAGAAACTCTGGAAACACAGAGAGTTATGAACATAGGAGAAGGAGGGTAACCTTCGTCCTTGACTTCTATTGCGCTGGAAGTAGGAGACTGAATCTCAAAGCATCGTGGTCTAGCTCGGGGGTGGCTAGTGGTAAATCCATTTGGAGTCACTGAGCCTACGGTTGAGTGGAAACGAGCACCCCTCTCATCAGTTGTATCACGCTTGATATATCTGATAAGTGTTTTATGCCTTGTATTTTTAATTGAATATCATGAATACATACTCATGTTTATATGCCCATAATGATTTCTGTGTGGAATGATTGCCTGGTGTTTTAGACTAGAAATAATGGATGCATGTGTATAATTACATGCCATAGTTGGTTTCTATACAAATGATTAAGTTTGGGGCATGAGTTCGCTCCACCGAGAATCGTCTTGTTTGCTTGATTCTTGTAATATTCTAGAAAGGCTCCTCGAGAGTGCTCTTCCCCAGAAATTACCCATAAACCTTGGAACCGTACCGAAATTTTACCCAGATACTCGATTAAGATCAGGGACAATTACCCAAGAACGGTCTGAAGGTTCATGCGATATAGGTCTGGAAACCTTATGCAAGAAAGAGTATCTCTCTAAGGTCTCAGAGTCATGGGAGTTTAAAGCTCCGAGAGGTTGAATTTCGTGATTCAAGCTCAGAAAGGATAGCGAGTCCAATTATCAAAAGAGAATACCCCATTGTTGGTAGACGAACGGTCGAAATCCTTTCGGAAATACCCCGGATCTATCAAGATCGATGGAGCTAGAGGAGGAGGGCATGCGTTAACACCTCGACCCTCTCAGCCTTTGCAAGTAGCGATGGGATCCAGGACCGTAGATCCAAGGATCTGTCGGAGCTCTATTGATCGTCGATCTTAACCTTTGCATAGGCAAGAGAGTGGACTCGACAACTTCCTAAAAGTCCCGAAGTATTCGGAACCGTCCATCGACACAGGACGCGTTGCAGTTAGGTAGCATTTTGCTGACTCACGACTTGGAGTGGTCAAGGGTAGGATTACACGAACTGATGATTCACGAAATCGCGACGTGATCATGGTCTTTGTATCCAATCCACAGGAGAACCGTTGGATCAGAACCTTCACGTGGTATCGCGTATCAGGGGTTTGAAGGTTGAAAGAATCTCCTTTTCCCTGCAGAAGTCGCGAAGTGCCGAGCATCGAGGGCTCGTGCAAACACGTGGCACACCCGTTAGGTGGGGACCGCGTGATTGACAGGTGGCGTAACAACAAGAGCCTAGAGAAAGGTCGGAGTAGGTGAGAGGTGGTGGACACATGTCGCCTAGGAAAGAGTCAACCCATTGTTGACTTATCATGGCTCGGGGTTTCACAGGATGAAGAAGTTGCCCCTTAAACGCTAAGGTCGCGAAACACCGAGAGTCGAGGTCTTGTGCGATGGGCAGTAGCGACACAGCTCATAAGCAGAGTACAACATAGGAGACAAGTGGTGTGTATGCGTCGCTTGGCAGAGTCCACATAACGTTGACCTCTCGCGTCTCGGGGATTCACAAAGGAGGAGCACAAGGGCTCAACACTCCAACTAGCGAAGTCGCGAGTTGTGAGATTTGCTAGTGTTTATCCTAGCCTACGGTTACATGTAGCAGGCGCTAGTGAAGAGGGCGCCATACCTGTATCACATCTCGGGTATCGGTGTTTGGAGAAAGAGGAGTCGAGAGCCTTGACTCCCAACTCGCGAGTTGCGAAAGGCGCTTGCGCTAAGGCCAGGTTGTGGTCTCTTGGAGGAGGATAAGGGAAGGGATGGTCTACGCTAGGCCCCATAGGAATTCATAGATTCTATCCCTCGAAGAAAAGGACGAAAAATCCAGGTTGTCGAAGTGGGTGTGTGACAAAGGTATACATACCCTACTCTACCCTACCCTATCCTATCCGTCTAGATTTAAACTTATAACCTTTTAAGAGAAAGTACACGTTCTTAACCATTAAACCCACTAAATCACCATCCACAAAATTAAACTGATGATGAACAGCATTACAAATCTAAATCTTACTAGTTATGAGAGCCACAGTGGCGATGACACGAGGGAGATCGAAATTAATGCCACTAATGTGTGAATCTTCCTTCACAATCATGGACAAGGCACAGCCCGTACCTCCTCCAATGTCTACTAGCGTGTTTATGCTCTTAAAGCCATCTTCATACATCTTCGCCACGGAAGCCATGACGCGTTACTGTTAGTGGCCATGGCCTCGTTGAAAAGCCGGTTTCCTTGAGGATTCTGGCCCAGATATTCCCAGGGACTCATACCATAAGCTTTGTTAAATGTGTAGCAGCCCTCCAAGACAGATTCATGCAAATGTTGATAAGCCTCCAGGTAGACCTTGTCCGCTATCGGGAGCAGGAAAGGCCCACAAGATTGTTGGTTTCCAGCCTACACCAGCAGCTTCGAAATGCCCGTCAAGCCATACTTTATCTTCTTGATGTCTGCATCATCTGCCTGATCGGCTTCTTCTTGTTCAGTAAAAACGCCATAGGAAGCAAGTAACCTCAGAATTCTGTAGAGGTATACCACATCCACATGGGAAATACTTGAAAATGAGGAATTAGCAGCAGCGATGTGAGAAGCAATCTGCTCAACAGAAAGGGGACCTCCGTTGCCTCTGCTGGCGATAATCTCAGGAATGTTAAGCAACACATCAGCTTTCAAAGCCATGGGCTTGAAAGAAGAGAATATCAGTTCATGAAGCTGGAGCCCTTGGGTTGCTGAAGATTCACATGATGAGTTGATCTGTTGCCCGGCCGCATGGTCAATGGAATCCATAGAGACCGCCATCTGAATAGAAATGAACTGAATGGAATGGATTTTGAATGGGATGAAGTTTATTTTTTGACACGCTGCTGATCCATTTATATAGGGTTAAATATGGAGCAATCTTCAGTTATATTTGGGGCAGGTTTTTTGGGGTTATGATTTTAAATTTAGGATTGATTTAGAATTTTGATTTATTTTCTGTGTATTTGAGTTGATTTAAAATGGAGCAAAACCAGTGGGTAAGGTTTTGAAATATATGAAATTTTAATCTATGCGAAATTCAGATTACTCTTCAAAACATGGAACTTTGATCCATGAAAAACTCAGGCTATTCGTCAAAATCTGACCAAATTCTGAAATGCATGGAACTTTGATCCATACAAAACTCTGACTATGAAACTTTGATCCATAAAAAACAGGCTACCCCTCAAAATCTAAACGAATTCAAATCCATTTTTTTACATGAAAAACAAATCTCTTACTCCATAGGGCAATGCTTATCTCGTTCCTCAACGGGAGCGGCTAGCAATACCTTCTACGTCAATATCACCAATCTAACACCGACTTCCTCGACTTTTTTCGTGTAGTATCTTTCCCATACCGAGCACTTTACTGAGATTTTTTTCGTGGAGTATCTTTCCCGTACTCGACTTTATATCTTTAGATCTACAAAGGTCGGGTAAGTTGCGTATGAACAGATATTTACGTACACAGTTCTAGAAGCTGTCACGAAAAATCAGGAACCTGTAAATTAGTATTAATAAGCAGAAAAATAATATTAATATTTTATTAATGAGTATCTTAATCTCCTTGAAAAACATGAAGTGGACAGTCAGGTCATCTGACATTTAGTGTGATTTAGTTATATAAAATTGAGAGATTTTGTTATATATAATTTAGTAGTTGTCATCTGACATTTAGCGTGATTTAGTTATATAAAATTGAGAGATTTTGTTATATATAATTTAGTAGTCAGATCATCTGACATTTAGTGTGATTTAGTTATATAAAATTGAGAGATTTTGTAAATATCAGGTCATCTGACATTTAGTGTGATTTAGTTATATAAAATTGAGAGATTTTGTTATATATAATTTAGTAGTTGTCATCTGACATTTAGTGTGATTTAGTTATATAAAATTGAGAGATTTTGTAAATATCAGGTCATCTGACATTTAGTATGATTTAGTTATATAAAATTGAGAGATTTTGTTATATATAATTTAGTAGTTGTCCTTTGATATTTAATGTGATTTAGTTATATAAAATTGAGAGATTTTGTTATATATAATTTAGTAGTTGTCATCTGACATTTAGTGTGATTTAGTTATATAAAATTGAGAGATTTTGTTATATATAATTTAGTAGTTATCATCTGACATTTAGTGTGATTTAGTTATATAAAATTGAGAGATTATCTGACATTTAGTGTGATTTAGTTATATAAAATTGAGAGATTTTGTTATATATAATTTAGTAGTTTTCTATATGTGAAAAGTAAATAGTTTTATTAGGATAATAATTTATGTGTAGCAGTATAGTTACCTGATGTGGATTTTAGTTTCAATTGATTAATGGGTAATTTTTATCAATACATTTGTACAGTCTTAAACTTTTTAATATGCTTACCATGTAGACACTTTCTATTGAATACGTTTATATTTTCTAAGTTTATATTTTCTTACTTAAAATGTATGCACTTGTAAGTACTAGCGTGGTAGCTAAAAAAACTACATGCAAGTTTGAAAATATTGTGTGCCATTGTAGTAAAAGTTTACTAGTTTACTAAGTGCATGATTTTGTTTTTTGTTTTTTTGTTTTTACTTTAGGTGAGTGTGTTTTTATGTGAAATAAGTGCTGTATGGTAGGTAGTTTCTGCCAAAAATAAACATTAAATATATAAATAATAAAATATGAATATAAATATACAAAAAATAAAATAAAAACATAATATAGTAATAATATTGAAAAGAAAAAAAATACATAAATAAATTATTTGCATGGATTTTTGAGAATCTTTTCTTATGGGAACATTCAATAATTATAGAGGGGTCACAATTTTTTTTCCTTTCTTATAGTTTTTTTATAAATTATTATTTTATTTTAATTTTGTATTTATCTAAATTATAATTTGTTGGTTAGATAAGAACATCAATCCCTAGCATTGCTAGGGTAACAACAAAATTGAATTATATTACCATAAAAAAAATATTTGAAACAAATAATATATTAAATTTTTTCTTTTTAATATCTACCATAACATAATAAAATTGTAATTTCATATACAAAGATAATTGGAGTATATATTCATGTAAAAAAAACAAAAAAAAACAAGGATATTATATGTAAGAAGACAAGATTTCAAATTTAATGTTTAATTTTTTTAATTTTTATTATTAATTTATTTATAAAAACTTATAGTAAACATCATATTTCAATAATGCTAAATGTATGTTATTGATTTTATGAAGGTAAAAAAAAGCTTTTTAATTTTTTTAAATTATTTCCCAAAAATTAGTTTTATGGAAAATATGCTAATCTATTTTTAACTATAACAATGAGTTTGTCATTGATTTGATATTAATTTCCATTGACTTAAAAAAATTTCATGGGAAACCTAATGTTTTACATAAGAAATACAATTTTTTTATTTTTTTTAATCTATAAATAACTTATTTTTTTAAATTGTCATTGGTTGAAAAGTTTGAGGCCATTATGGCCTTCACGTCGTTCAAGAATTTAAATTAATTACACAATCAATATTTAATGAATGCATAGTAACAAAATTCAAAAAAACATATGAATATTAATACTAATAGTGCACACATGAATGCATAAATCTCTCAGTCATTCCAAATTTGGATGGAGGGTTTTTAAGAGTTTATCTTATCCTCATTGCAGTTGCACTGCACTAGAAAAATAGGAATGAACGAGCCGCACAATAACACCTGCCCAGGGTTGGAATTTGACATCCTGTAAAAAAAATCTACATGTCAATAATGACATGCATTAAAATTCCAAACACGTAGATTACCTGTCAAAATCTATAGTAGGTATTTACATTAACCACCCACAAGAAACACCTTATAAGTATTTATTGGTTAAATTTAAATTTAAAATATTTAAATTGTATAATATATATCTTAATATATATTATTATTAATGTTTTATTATTATTATGAGGTTGTTATTTGTCATTGAATATATATTTAAAAAAAAAATCAATATTTGTATAGTATAGTTATATTAAAGATTGTGCTCTTAGGGCAACATGGTGAACAATTTTCTTGCATAGTTAGGTTGATGGCACCAGGATTAGTTGAGGGAGTAAATGAACAATCAAGGTGCCCACATTCCAAGGGTGGAGCCCATCTTCTCGAATATTTCCTCCAACTTTACTCTAAGACTGTCATTTATGCTACCAGAAAACCCTAAAAGAAAACCCTACCAGGCTACCACCAAATCCAAGGATTAAGTAGATAGAAACAATGGCTTCCAAACTTGGGTCCTCTAATTCCTCCACCCTTTCAGAACAACTACAACTAGAGGTACATTCCTACTCAATATTTCTGAAATACCCTTTAATTTATGGTTTTTCTTGGATTGGTTCTATGTAGGGAACCACACATTCATTTATTCTATAGTATACTATAGTGAGTGTTGTTGAGGATAATATTATTGTTAAATTTAGAAAGAAACATAAATCATATTTCTATTCCAGAAATCTCTTTTGATCCATTGCTTTTCTTGAATTGATTCAATCTAGGGCACAAGGGTGGACATTATATTCTTGTTAAAGTTTAAATGAGACATAAATCATATTTCTATTTGCATATCCCCTTTAATTCACGACTTTTCTTGGATTGGTTCAATCTAGATTACGAGCCTGAACATAATCATTTATTCTATTATAATATAGTAGAGTGATACCTGTGTGATTTGAGTTTTGAAACATCTTTATATTTTTAAAATGGAATAATATAGAGGAATTTCAACATTCCAAAATTAAATTTTATAATTATTGGTATACATATTTCAATGGCATATGATAATAAGTTATAATTTTATAATCTTGTACTACAGGCACACTGTAGGCATATTTGACCATAGAATAAATAAATCTCTGTCATTGATATGCATATGCTTAATTACATATACTAGTAGGCTTGAGATTGTAAATAAATATCTACCCTTAATATTCCTTTGTNAATCATTTATTCTATTATAATATAGTAGAGTGATACCTGTGTGATTTGAGTTTTGAAACATCTTTATATTTTCAACATTCCAAAATTAAATTTTATAATTATTGGTATACACATTTCAATGGCATATGATAATAAGTTATAATTTTATAATCTTGTACTACAGGCACACTGTAGGCATATTTGACCATAGAATAAATAAATCTCTGTCATTGATATGCATATGCTTAATTACATATACTAGTAGGCTTGAGATTGTAAATAAATATCTACCCTTAATATTCCTTTGTTCAAATTCAAGAATATATAGGAATTTAATATACACATTATGCATGGAGGAATTCATTATGCACATTATATAAAGAATTCATTAACGTTTATATAAAGAATCTAATGTACTAAGAAATTCATTTAAAAAATAAATTAATGAAAATTTTAAAAAATTAAGAATTTAATTTACAATTCTATTTCTTATGGAATTTTTAATTTTCTTAATTATTTTGTTATTTGTAAATGTTTTTGAAATATGGATTTTTTTTTTTAATTTTAATTATAATTTAATTTTCTTTTAATTTTAATTACAATGTCAATTTCCCTAACCATAATAATTTGTTAGATGGTTAAATTGTGGTTTTTTTTATTAGACCATGCTAGTTCAATACATGTTTCAATAGATGAAATTACTTATTACTTATATTCTTTTATTTATTAGTCCCCATCAAAGCAGGACTATAGCAATGAGTTTGCTATTGATTTGACATTAATTCCATTGAGTAAGTAGTTTGACTATAAATTTAAACAATTTTCCAAAGTATAACATTGTTATATTGATTTTTTTCCCTTTCAAATAAAGTACGAAAGTTGTCAAAGAAGCACGCTACGATGTATTTGATTCACATAAATTCCTCAAATCTCTGCATTTTTTAGCGTCTTTAAGCCTTCGAAATCCTTCGACTCTCATAACTTTGTGCAAACTGTGCAAAGCTTTTGCAAATGGCTAGGAGGATAAAAGCAGCCATTGGGAAAATAAAGGCATCTTTTAACAACAACTCGGGGAGCTTCTGTTAATGTCGTAAGGCCGAAATGTAAAAAGGAGAAGCCAAATCCAATTGTCATGGCAGGGAGAGCCCTCAACTTTTGGACGGTGTAGACTGTGGCACCTGAATCTAGTGATGGAAACCATTTTTTAGACATTCTACACTCAGATTGGCGAGGTGGACAGTTTGCCACACTCATCAACCTAGATTACAATATAAATAAATAAAGTTATCATTTACCATCATAAAATATTTGAAGTTTGAGTAGTCGTTGGGCATTGAAATAACTCTGCACAATACGAGGGTTGTCATCCACATCTTAAAATACAATTTTTTTGCGTAAGGCAAGTTAAAGGTACTTTATCTTGGGTTCGGATGCATGGTTATGCATTTAACGTTCAAATTAAATGTTGTTTATCTTAATTGAAACGCATATTCAAATTTGAAATTAAATGCTATTAGTCTGTGTCAAAGGCTTATAGCGGTTCGGGAGGTTGAAGGACCAAGAACCGTTTGTAGCCGAAATCACAAAATTGTGAATTCCAAAATCCCTAAAAGTGGACCGTGGTCATGGGTAGATTTCGATTTCCGGGTCCGGGTATTTGACAGATCAAAAATCATTGCAACCAGAATAACGATTCCCCGAATCGCGAAAAGTCATTAGCGCTAAGGGAGGATCTAGAGCCATTAATCCCTTTTCGGCATTTCGGATACCGGGAGTGGGAAGGACAAGGATCCTGGGAGAGCTCACATGCAGGAGTCCCGAAACACGAAAGGTGTGTTGTTTCAAAACAAAGAAGAGCTCTGAAAGGTCAGTGCGTAAGTTTTCTCAAGGCCTGTGCCAGAGGACAAAGGGACCTGTGGATTCGTTCAAAGGGTTCCAGCAGGAGCCCGAAGAGCCATTTCGGTTCAGGGAAGAGAGCGATCCAAAGACCAGGAGGTTAGTGGACCCTGCTGAGGTAGGGGGTCTACATCATGTGGTATCAGAGATGATATTTTTTTCTATAGACTTCAGGCGAAGGAGACAACAGGTGAAGGAGGAGACAGAGTAATGATGCTCTGTGAAGATTCTTGCAAGTGTGAAACAAATGGTGGACAACTAGGTGAGTTGTAGGAGGACATGGAGATGCTCTCAGATGTAGAGTGATCCATACACTTTCCAGGAGGGCAGGTGAAAGATGGAAATGGCTACTGAAGGCCATAAGCATGGTCAAAGAGATTACCGCCAACAGAGGAAGAGCAAGGTTTATATGGATAAAGAACTTGTTGAGATAAGAGAGAGGATGGAGGAGCTTGCATTTCAAATGAAATAGAGTGCAAGAACACGATGGGTGTATGAATGGCCCATGAAAAAGAAAGTGAAGTGGTCAGTCAAGGAGTTGTTGGCCAAAAGACAACGAAGGTTGTTGAAAATACGGCTGAGGTATGTTGAAATCCTTAGTGACACATAGATGGTTTGCATCTGTGAGCCAAAAGTTGGAGAAACCCTCAGTGATGAGGAAGAGAGATCAATTTCAGGTCTCATAAATTGCCAGGAGGGCAAAGATGAATTTTCCAATTGCTAGGTGGGCAATGAGATGAGATCATTAGAGGATCTCATAGACTGTCAGGAGGACAGCCATGAAAATTCATATTGCCAAGAGAGAAATGGTATGAGATTAGTTGAAGATCTCGTAAACTGCCAGGTGGGCAGGGCAGAAATCCCATATCGCCAAGTGGGCAAGGGAGAGTAGATGAGACTGTCTGAAAGTCTCATGAACGCAGGGATGAGTTCAGGTCAGCAAGGAGTGTTGATGGAGATGGGATCGATTGATCTCATAAACTGCCAGGTGAGCAGGAGTGAACTTTCGAGTTGCTAGGTGGGCAATGGGAAGAGATCAGCAGAAGGTCTCACATACTGCCAAGGGGGAAGTGGTGAAAGTTCAGATTTCTAGGTGGGCAATGAGATGGGACCAATCAGTCTCATACACTGCCAGGTGGGCAATAGAAAATTCCCAGGATGCCAAGTGGGCAATGGGGAAAAGATGAGGCTATGTGAAAGTCTCATGAACTCAGAGGAGAGTTCGGATCAGCAAGGAGTGCTGATGAAGGAAAGTCAGAAATGCATTCTGATCATTGGGGGAATTGAAGTATTCCTACCAAGTAGCTTAGTTGAGGCCAGAGTATGTGTTGCAGAAGAAACAAAAGAAGAAGGACAATCAATAGTGACTGTCATAGAGGGAGAGGAGGAGAAGACACTAATATTTTCCCCAACAGAAGAGGAGCATGCAAATAAGATGCTCACTCCATGGGAAATGGAGTTAGAGATGTTGGAGGATTCGTTGAACAATCCAGAGCCAGCCTATGGCTACCACGAGGAGGAAGTCATGAAGATGTTAGCAGATGATCATTTTGAGGAATCACTCAGAATTTTCAGCCAGGGAGTTGAACAGATGATAACTGCAGTGTCGAGGCATGTAGCAGAAGATGAAGGAGAATTCCAGTCTAAGGAGTAGCTAGAGGAAGCTAGAATTCAACCAGCACAAGGGGAAATGGCAGAAGATAATCTGTCAGAGAAGGTGACTGAACAGTAGGTCAGTCAAGAAAATAATACTGCACAGATGAATTTTGCAGCATGATGGCAAGTTGAGGCCACAAAGGAAAAAGATGGCATGGGAGATCTAGTTGATCGACCCATTTTCCAGGAAGAAGTGCAACTGAGGAGACTACATAAGGAGAGCTAGCCACTAGAGTAGTTGGACAGGGTAATTGAAGAAATTAGAAGGTTGATGTTGAGTTCAGCAGCAGAGATTGCCAGCAATGAGAAGTTGAGTAGAAGGGAGCCTGTAAGAGCAGCAGGGAAGAAGAAGCAACAACAACAACAACAACATAGTTGGAGAGGAGACAAAGGATGCTCCAAGGGAAAGTTTGGGATCTAGGTGGATTTCAACACTGGAGAAGAGGAGATCATGAGCAGGAGCTCATGATTTTTCCAGTTGAGGAGTGTGATGTAGGAGCATCGCTCCAACTCATCTTAAGCACCAGCCAACCAGCACATCTAACGCGCATTCATGAAAGGGAGAGGCAAATCCCTCTTGTTTTTCAAAATTTGAATTTGAATTTAATGTTGTAAGGCTGATAGAGACCAGATCATGCCTTTGTGTAGGTAGTGGTTGAGGTTTCCTTTAACGGTTACCTGCAGCTAAGTCCAGATCAATCAGGTTTGTGACTTCTTTTTGTGTAATGTAGTCGTAGTCGTAGGAGTCTCTCTAAGATAGCGATAGCATCGAGGCGGTGGATGAGGATAAGCTCAAGAGAGCCCTCTTTTGTAATGACTTTCTAGAGAAGTAGAGTAGAGAGGGAGAATAGGATAATTCTCAGGTAGAGAGATATCGAGGGAGAGAACTGAGACTCGGTAGCAGCCCATTTTTTGTAAAAACACATTTTGTATATACATTGGGAGATTAATACAAAGAGTAGTTTTTTTTCCTGCCCATGAATTGTCTGTGTATGTTTATGCATTTGAATGTCACTTCTGTGATATAGATACATGTTATAGATAGTTTTACTATTTGTTTGTGAGTTTGTCGATTTCTATTTGGGTTCTTTAGGCCGTGCAAGGAATTCACAACAAAACATTGGAAGTTCTGTAGCCAGCGCAAGGAGTGCGCATCTGAGCTCTGTGGAGTCAGAAAGAACGTGAAAGGAATGCACACCAGAAGGATTCATAGAATCAAGGAGGAGACTCAAGGTTGTTGAACACCTTGGAGGACGAGCTGTGCAGGGGAAGGCATAGAGAGAAGAGACAAAATCTTTGGAGGTTTTGTAGAAGCTCTGCCAGGCGGGCATTGAGTCGGTGCAAGTGTGCACGAGAAGAACTCTTTGTCAAGTTTGAAGACAACCAGAGTTATTGAACACTCTGTAGGATCTCCAAGGTGTGCATTGAGAAAAGGAGCACCAAGAGGGCATGAAACATTTCTTTTCAAGAAATACTTTGGACCTAAGATTGAGGAAATCTTAGCAGCGCAAGGAGTGTGCGAGGGTGGACTTATTCTAAGTCCTGAAGCTTAGGAGGAACAATGCCTTTGAGCACAAAGCAACTGAAGAAAGGAGTAGAAGGTTAAGAAACCTTTCAAAGTTTCTGAGTTGACTAAGCTCAGGAAGGGAAGCATTTCTATAATGCAGACGAGACCCAAAGAAACCAGGCTCACAAAAGGAAGANTCCGATTTGAGGTAGGATCACATACTTTAACACTATGTATATCCAGGAGAGGAGATCTCGAAGATCTGAACGGACGGTGGAGAAATCTCGAGGAGAGTCGTGAAATACCACAAGATGTTGGATCAAGTGGAGTTGCAAGGAGTTGCAAGGAGGTCAGTGAGGGCATTGTGAGACGTTGATCAAGCGCCTCGAGCTTTCGACATTTTGGCATTTCGGCAACTGGGAGTAAAAGGGCCAATAGTGTGGGACTCTCGACTGGTGGAACCCCAAAAAGATCAAATCCGTCAGATCTAGCACCAAGAGTCGATAGCCTTCGGATCTGGAAGAAGGTGCGCGAGGGTTAAGCCTCATAACAGTAGAAGGGAGAGGACTCATCAAGTCCCAAAATCATCGGGACCGTCCATCTCAGAGGACGCATCTCAAGAGACCCACATTTCGGGGATTTGGACACCGGGAGACCGAGAGTGAAGAGTCTCCAAAAACCGCGAAAGGAGAATTCGCAAAAGGACCAGGACTGTCCATCAAGGAGGACACATGGAAACTGGTCGACGTTTTGTAGAAGTCGCCGAAAGGACCAGGACCGTCCATCAAGGAGGACACGTGGAAAGTGGTCAAGGTTTCGGGGAAAGGCCTGAAAGATTTTGAGCCATCGATCCAGTGGGGTCGTAGTGCTTGGTTCCAGAAGGGCCTGGGCCATTGATCTCTCAAAATAAAGAGATTTCAACATTTCGTGGACTGGATATTTTGAAAGACAGAGAACAGGTGAACACTTACATCGCGATTCCCCGAATCGCAAAATCCGGTAGCACTTTGGTGTTAAGCCTTTTCAACATTTTTGGGTCTGGGAGATTGAAGGACCAAGAAATATCTGTAGCCGAAATCACAAAATCGTGAATTCCTAAATCTCAAAAAGTGGACCATGGTCATGGGTAGATTTCGGCATTTCAGGGTCTAGGAGTTTGAAGGATAAAAAATCATTGCAGTTGAAATCGCGAAAAGCCGATAGCGCTAAGGGAGGATCCAGAGCCGTTAATCCTTTTTCGGCATTTTGGATATTAGGAGTGGGAAGGACAAGGAGCCTGGGAGAGCTCACATGTAGGAGTCCTGAAACCCCGAATTGCAAAAGGTGTCTTGGTTTAGAACAAAGAAGAGCATTGAAAGGTGAGTGTGTAGGTTTTGTCAAGGCCCGTGCTAGAGGACGAAGGGACCTATGGATTCATTCAAAGGGTTCCAGCATGAGCCCAAAGAGCCATTTCATTCTAGGGAAGAGAGTGATCCAGAGAACGAGATGTCAGTGGACCCTACTGAGGTAGGGGGTCTGCATCACTATGAACTATGTATTCAATATTCACTTGTCAGTAGCAAATTTTTGCGACTGATCAAAGGATTAAAATCCGCAGGAAAATAAATTGACAGAAAACAACTCTGAACTATTAGCTGAAGGAAACAAACCAATCTGAAAGTATAACTAATCTAGATTGCATGGAAATAATTTATTCTACCTAAATTAAATAATATTGAATCAATAATATTAAACTGAAGAAAGAACATGAACTCAATTTAAGTTGTGACATAAAGTTGTAATAGAAGTAAAGATACACTAATGCATGAATAAAACAAGATAATTGTCTAACCCTTTAATCAATAGAAATATAAATGTATTTTTATTTTTTATTGATGCTTTCATGAAAATAATATTAATCTAAGTCAAAATATGAAGTTGAAACAAACCTATAGGATATTTCTACAAGAATTGTGCAGTTCTACAGGAACAATATAGTTTATTCAGGAAACTCCTACATGAAGCAAAATGAGGTTCTAGAAGGTAGAGTAAGTCTTTAAAAGTGTGAAAAATGATAGACTATAAATAAATGGATTCAATCTAAATTTTGTGGCCTTGGGAGGAAGCTAAGAGTGCTTCAAAAGGCTATTGAACATTTCTACACAATGCCTATTGTAACAAGCTAGTTAGTGATAATCTTAACAAAAGTTGGGACTAATCATGCAAAGATATATTAAACTTCAAATGAAAATAAAATTCTATCCAACATGCATGAACACTACATAAATTGTAATAGGGTACTTCAGCCCTCTTGGATGGGCATTACCCAAGAAGCACAAGGAGCCTAAAAGAGAAATTAATGGACCAAAAGAAAAAAAAAATTATTTCATAAATATCAATAATACATCAAGAGAAGGAAAGATATGAGCTCTCAACAAAAGTCTTCACAAAATCCCCATACAATACTTTCTCCAAAAATTATTTATATGTCTCCTCCTTCTCTCTTGTACTAGAGGTCAATATATAACTATAGAGTTCGACCTCCCTTCCCAAATCAAAGAGAGAAATGAGTAAATGAGGAATCACAACTCTTTACATCTATATATTCAGCTACTACTGATCGAAATTGGTCATTAATGCATAAAGACTAGTCTTGGAGGCAGGTAGGGACAATTTCCCATGATCATGTTGGCAGCTCCTTGAGGGAGAAAAAATCCCTTGTTTCTAAGGTGTTGGTGCCCCTTACTCCTGAAGTTCGACCTGCTTGGAGGAATACACATCTTTGGCCAAAAACATTAGATAAAAAAGGAACATTATACATAAAAATTCACGTCAACACACATTCACTAAGAAACATGTGAAATACCTGGGACTTACTATGAAATATGGTGAAAATAAAATATCAAGTCATTTTATTGTGGAAAAATGTGCCAAAGATGAGCCTTTGAAATAGGAAATAATCACTCTTCTTCTTTACACTAATGATATTTATCTTAAGGAGAGGAGTCCTTACGACATTGGAAATAAATTAAGAATCATCAAAGATTTATATTCCAATATGGGTATGAATGTTAATACCAATAAAATGAAAGTTATGATAATTAAATCCAA
>SNQJ01S0194673.1:0-17614 GCA_010110895.2 Picea sitchensis | reverse complement strand
AAGCCATTGGCCATGAAGTTTTGGATTGAACTAGAATGATTTCTAAAGTTGAGAAGATGAATATGAGACAAGAAAACCATGAGGAAGTCCAAGAGACTAAGAATATGCTAGAACACCAGAAAGAATAAGAGACTATATTATTTCAGCTGAAAGAAACACCGAATGATCACAGAGACATCAGTTTATTAGAGATCTTAAAAGAAAAAGGAATGCATAGAAACATCAATAGGAGACTTTGACATAGACTATGTTATGGATAAGGAAACATAGCTGAACATTGTGACATAAATTAATTGGGAAATTTTGTGAAATCCTGTTATGGTTTCTTCATTAGGAGGAATAAGATTGTTTAAACGAAATATGATAACCCTATGTGGAATACTTACCCATATACCTATGGTTTCTCATGGAACATTGACAGAAGAATAATTTGGGGTCATTAAGTTTATTGAGAACAATGCCCCCTTTACACTTTTGCTAGGAAGGACTTGGGTTGAGAGAGATTAGATCCAAAGGAAAGAAGAAGAGGAAGCTATAGAACAAAAAAAACAAGAATTAAGGGATTTCATGGCTAGGAGAATAGAACACTTAATAGAAGAACGGGATCACAATTCAAAGCAACTGAGGGCCAAAGACCTGGCTGTCAAATTTGAAATAACACAAGAAGTCTTAAAAAACTTATCCATGCAGGAGAGAAGAACACCTACTCCAGAAACAGTAACAAAATAAGTATTACCCTCGAACCCTATAAAAGACCCTCGGTAGTGTGAAGTTACTATACTAAGAATAGATAAGAATAAAACTGGAAAGAGGAACCCAGTGAATCAGATCACAGGAAAGAAGGACAAAAATCTCAGCAAGAAGAAAGAAAAGTTGGAAAAATTGTAGGAAGTTACAGAGAAGACTTCACAGAAAGAAGGCTTGCAGAACTTGAACCTCGCTAGAATAGCAGAACAACGCAAAATGGTGCTTCGCCATGACAAAGTGATATGATCATTCGAGGCATCCCGACCATTATAATAATGCTCCAGAATGGATAGAAACACGGTTATTTCCAGAAAGATCACCATTGGACCATTGAGACTACACCATAATGGATGGAATCGTATTGATTGAGGCATTCCTGCCCATTGGAGGAGTCTATTATGACATTGTCTATTTAATTTATCGAATGTCTCACCAGGGAAACTTTTTCAAATTGTGATTACCCAATCCCATAGAGAACTAATTGCTATCACGCAGTGCTTATTGAGACTTCACCACCCGTTTTCTTACTATGAGTATTTGTCCACCTACCCGAGATATATGATCTTGATCGTGTATGTCAAGCGATGACAATGCGATAGAGAAGTTGATGGAAGAAATCCTAATAGACCTTTTTTTTGAAAAGGTCATGCTTGTAGGTGCACATGCTTCGTCGACAAGAGGATTGCAAGCCTCCCCTTCGACTACATGTTGATATGGGCCCTCCTAAAATGTGACAGAGAAAATAAGAAAGCATCATGATGACTTGGTGAACGTGAAGCTCATCCCATCGGTCCTACCCAACTATATCCCACCTTTAGCTGGAATGATTAGTTGTGAAAGAGTCCCGAGAGACTTTGACTATACACTAATCACTGCGTACCTCCTGAAGGGGATACACGTAGTTGGATCGTAGTTGGGACAGATTCTGACGCTCAAGATCAGTGATTTCAACTTAGGAGACCGCAAGAATTATATAATCCTCGCACCACATAAGTACTTGAAAAAGAAAATAAAGAAGAAGCCAAAGATAGTCCCTCAACCGTGGACCATGGACATTGTGAGATCAACAATCCTTAATGTGATGAAGATACCACACTTCGATAGACATTAGGAGTTTAACAAGTGTGTTAAAATCCTCTTATTGTGATACAATGGAGGTTACATGTAGTTGGATAGGTGCATCACTGTAGATCCGACGTTGATCCATTGGATCACCAGATTGAGCATGCAAGGACTGAACCCTTAGGATTTTTACCCAGGGAAGGCTACAGATCGTGCCCTAGCGCAGCGATTCAAGGATAGTTATGGTGATGTAGAGAAGGGGAAGTGGGGCTACAAGGTAGCCTCCATCCAAAATGGCATAGTGCACCTATCTTTCTAGTTGATCACTGGTAAGATTATCAGGAAGAATAGACCAATGTAGGTCATGGGGTTTGTTGTTGACCTCACAGGAAAATGCATTGAAGGAATGTAGATGAACTAGGAGAGCTGCCTCATCAACCAGTTGGAGAAAGATTATTGCGAAGCATAGGACTAGGGCTACAAGTTCCCTGAATTCAAGTCATCCGAACCATTGGCCACGAGGTTCACTACCCTATGGTATTCGAGTGACATGGAAAAACAATGGTAGTCCAATGCGTTGTTCCACACCTATTATTTGCAGCTGAAGAGGGCCATTGAATCCTTCCCTCGCATGACACTGGATACACTGCATAGGTTCAGACCACTTGCGAGGTTTCGTGTAGATAAGAACTTCATTTACATCACTGTGCATGGGGATGAACATAAGGAAGAGATCCAGTCCTATTATAAACTCACCGAGGAGGACATGGAAGAAATAACCAAGGACTGGCCTACAGAATTCCTTGTTCTAGTCGAACAGACAGAACTCTTTGACCTCGAGATCATTGGAAGCCCTGTAGTCACTCGAGAAGAGTATGATGGACCCAACAATAACAAGAGGAATAAGAAGGAAGAAGTGCAGGAAAGGAACAACACATCAAAAGAAACTACACTAGATTCACCAAGAGGAGGAGGATATAACTAAGTAGACCAAGAAGAGGAAGAAGGGGAAGAAGAGAAATAGGAAGAGGGAAAAGTGACACCACCTAAGGATCCCCTTAAGGAGGTCAAGACATCCAAGAAAACAAATATTTCCCCAAATAAACCCTTAGCACAAAAGAATTCACAAGGCAATAAGCCTTAGTTACAGACTATGCTTATAGTGGATGACATTGATATCATCATCACTGCTATAGCAGACACTTCAGAGGATATTTTGCAGCACAACGAAGCAAAGAAAGAGACCATGTACGATAGAATCGAGGTAGAGATGAAAGAGGTACAACAAGCCCTCTATTCGAGCCATGCAGTGTCTACTGCGCTATCATCATCAAAAGATATAGAACTGGGAGATGAGCCTGCCCAACTACACCGACTAGCAGATGCGACAGAGGCTCACCTTCATTGAGTCCAGGAAAAAAAAGAGTAGGCCACATAAGCATTGAATAAAGAAAAGGAGGAAGCCCTAGAGAAACTTTGGGTTGCACAACAAGAGAAAGAAAACCTCCAAGTGAAGTTTGAAGAGGATAGAGAGAAGATATAGAAGGAAAAATAACAACTGCCCAAGGAATAGATGGGAGTTAAGGAGGTAGTCACTAGAGCACTTCCCTCTGTGCTGGGTCTGGCATAGATGGAAGAAGATACAATGGAGAGCCAAGTGGGGAAGCTCATTGAATCCATTCAACAACTTCAAGAAAGAGTAGTAGAACTGGAACTGCAAGCAGTGTCAAGCACTCCGTGAAGTGCGAGACAAGAGGGAGGAAACTCCTAGGAGCGCAGTCAAAAGAATCAAGGAACTGGATTTAGAATGTAATAAACTAAGTAACCAAAGTGAGTAGACTTATGAGTGCCTTACAGAAGATCTGAAAGCGAGGAAATCCGAGTCACAGCTCCAAGAGACGAAGAAATAAGCATCAACAGTACAAGCGCAGATGAAGCTACTATCGGTAGTCGAGAAGATGAAAAGGTCACAGGAGGTATGCACATTTCAAAAACAGATAAATACCATCCAGAGTAAAGTCATGGAAGTGACCCAGAAACTCCAGTCGATGCAGGACTAAGCCTGCACACTTTTTGAAGAGATCGAAGGACGAGGTGCACAACTGGAACAAGTGGTCACCACGGTGTAACAACGCTTTGAAGGACCTGTCATCAAGAATGTCATTTAGGAGTTCTTCAAGTAGGAGGCTTTGGTGAAGCAACAGGTTGAGGAAACTCAAGCCAACCTAAAGACCTTCGAAGTAGAATTTCCTAGACCAGAGTGACTCGAGATGAGTCACAGGTGAGTGTTGGGGGCATGTTGGTCCTTGACCAAGTTTTGGAGAACCTTGGTCATGTTTGACCATTTTTGGGACTTCGACAGGCTGGTCAAAAATGGACCGCCCACGCGAAGTGGAGACCACAGGATCTCTCCCCCCTTTTACAGGATTTTTGGGGGTTAGGGTTTATGTAACAGGTATGGGATGTCATCCCATGGGTTTTACCCATGTTTAGGCCCCTTTTGTAATGTATAAAAAAGTATCTAGGCGATGTATGGAGAGAGATCTAAGTGGGATTTGTGCAAGATATGTAGGGGATTTTGCTAAGTGAAAATCCTGTATGAATTGTAAGAAGGATTTGTGCATACTGTGTGTTGATAACTTGCAAAGCTAAGTGAAAGTGATTGTAGGAAGGCTCTGTGTTGAACCTAGCTCGAGGAAGGAGGATATGGCGAGGTGCGCGTAGATATCTTGTCCTATGCGGAGTTGGTTTCGTGGCTCTGTGCATGTAAGAAGATTGACAAAAGATAATAAAGAAGAAGAAGAGTTGGTGGATGTAGCCCCAATCTAGGGTGAACCACATATATCCAGTGTTGATGTGCTTTGTGCTATGTTTCTCATGTTGTTTATCTATATATTTTCTTAGTGCATTGTTCCTAGCGTCAGATAGATAGATATATGAATGCTTAGTGATTAGGATGTGAATGAATGCTAGATATGCTTTGATGCTATGTGCTGAATGGTTAAATCTGCTTAGATATTAGAGTAATATTGTGATGTTATGTAATTAGGGTTTAATTTGCGATGTGAATGGAAACCTAGATCTAATGAATGTTAATTGCTAAGTGCTCTGCTAAGTACTATGATCACAGATCTGTGTCCCAGCTAGGTTGTAGACACTTGAGTCCTACAACCCCCTACCTCTACCTCGGGTGAGACTTCATCTTCTTCGCAGGTGTTGCTGAAAGGGCCGATAGTTAGGGTTTTGTTGGTACATTGTTGATGCAGTGAACCCTGGGTCTTCCCTTGTGTGCCAACAATGAGATCAACATGGAAACATTCGGGACCATAGAGGATGCTTACCAAATTGCACTTAAGGTAGAAGAGAAGTTGGTCAGGAAGCAAAGACAACAAAATAGAGGCTGGAGCTTGAACATAGGCAAAGGAGTTGCCTAGGATAAAGCACAAAAGCCCAAGGATGAGGCAAAGAAACCACATAGTCACTCTGAGAGAGGAGGAATTTCCCAAGGAAGGCAGAGTGGTGGTAGAAAATCTTTTCCCAGAGGAAGAGAAAGAGGTAGAGGAGGAGAGGTAAGATGTTATGCCTATGGAAAAACATGACACATGTATTGGGATTGCCCCGAGAGGAAGAAGGGAGTTGAAGCTCCCATTTTAGAAGCGCATAAGCGATATGTTGAGGTAGAAGGTGCAGAGGATGGAAGATCCTTGATGATGAAGAGGGTTCTCTTGAAGCAATATCTAGAGACTGAAAGGCCAACACAAAGCAACAATTTTCTCAGGATATCTTGAAAACAAAGGACAAAGTTTGCAAGGTGATAATTGATAGTGAGATCACTGACAACTTAGTATCCATAGAGATGGTGGAGAAACTAGAGATGGAGACAAATTCACATATGACATCGTATAAGGTCTCATGGTTGTAGAAAGGTCATTAGGTAAAAGTTACTCAACAATGCATGGTTGAATTTCAAATAGGGGGATATAAGGATGAGATTCTGTGTGACTTGATTCCTATGGATGTCTGTCATGTTTGATTGGGAAGACCATGGTAGTATGACAGGAATGTTATCCATGATGGGAGGAGAAATACTTAAACCTTAGAGAAGAATGGTAGGATACATATGTTGATGCTAATTGAAGAGAAGAAGGTGACAGATGAAGTTAGTGCAAGCATACTTCTCATGGGTGGGGAAGAACTCCCGAAGAAAGTAAAGAATGAACAAGAGATGTAGTTTGATGTAGTGAGGAAGCCAAGAGTTATGCTTACCAGTACTTCAATGGAAGATTTGCCTGAGGAAGTTCAGGAACTGCTAGATAATTTTGCTGACATCGTAGTGGATGATTTTCCAAACTCATTGCCACCTATTATAAGTAGCAACCATAAAATTGACTTGATACCAGGAGAAAGCCTGCTGAATAAAGCAGCATACATGTTGACACCTCAAGAGAATGAGGAAGTGAAAATATAGGTTCAAGATCTATTAGACAAAGGATTGGTCAGGGAAAGCTTGAGGCCATGTGCAGTTCCAACAGTATTAAGTCCAAATAAGGATAGAGGATGGAGAATGTGTATGGAATCGAGGGCCATAAACAAGATCACCATCAGATATAGATTCCCATTGCCAAGGATGGATGACTTGATGGATTGTTTATGTGGAGCTAACTATTTTTCAAAAATAGATTTGAAAAGTGGATATCACCAGATAAGGATGAGGGAAGGTGATGAGTGGAAGACAACATTCAAGATGAATGAGGGGTTATATGAATGGCTTGTTATGACATTTGTCTTAACAAACACCCCGAGTAATTTTATGAGGCTAATGAATGAAGTGTTGAAGGATTTCATTGGTAAATTTGTGATTGTGTATATGGATGATATATTGGTGTTTATCAAGACTAAGGAGGAGAACTTGAGACATTTAACATTGGTGATGAGAAGGCTGCAACAAGAAAAGATGCTGATTAATATTAAAAAATCCTCTTTTATGAAGACAGAGCTCATATATTTAGGATTTGTGATCTCTTCAAACGAATTGAAGATGGATCTCGAAAAGGTGAGAAAAATTAGAAAATGGCCGTCACCGAAGAATATCTTTGAGGTAAGAATATTCCATGGATTATCAATTTTATATCGGAATTTCATCCAAATTTTATTGGGATTAGTGCTCAAATGATGGATACAGTGAAGAAAAGACACAAGTCTTTCAAGTGGACAAAGGAGGCTGAGAGGAGCTTCAACATATTGAAGGAGAAAATAACTGAACAATTGATTCTGGTTCTACCGAATTTCGAGAAGATATTCCAGGTGAGCTGTGATGCAAGTGGAGTTGCAATTGGAGCAGTATTGAGTCAAGATAACAAACATGTTTCATATTTCAGAGAGAAGTTGAATGAAGATAAAAGGAAGTAATCCACATATGACAATGATTTCTATTCCATAATTCAAGCCTTGAAGAAATGGAGACATTATCTTGTACCCAAGGAGTTTGTTTTGTATAACGATAATCATGCTTTGCAATTCATAACCAGACAAGAGAATTTAAACTAGAGACATGCCAAATGGATAGAATTTATGCAAAATTTCACTTTTGTCATTAAGCATATTTATGGAAACGATAAAAAGGTTGTTGATGCATTGATAAGGAGAATTTTGATTCTTTAATAATTTTAAGTCAAGACCTTGGGGTTTGACCACCTTAAGGAGATGTACCACAATGATCCAGATTTTGGAGAGGCATATGAGGCATGTGTGAATCCTGTAATCAGAGACAAGAGACAGTGGGCCAAATATATGATTTAGGATGGGTTGTTGTTCAAAGGATGTCAGTTGTGCATACCAAGATGATCGATGAGGGAGAATTTGCTGAAGGAAAATCACAATGGAGGTCTAGCCGGACACTTCGGCCATGGAAAAATATTTTCCCAATTAAAAAGTTCATATTACTGGTTAGGTATGAGAGCATAAGTAAAAATATTTGTAAACAATCGTAAGTTTTGTTAGTATGCTAAGGGGAAGAAAAAAAACACTGGATTCTATCAACCATTTCCTATTCCAGAGATGCCTTGGGATGCAATAAACCTGGATTTCATGTTGGGATTGCCAATGACAAAGAGAGGAAGTGATTCCATATTTGTGGTGGTGGATAGGTTTTCGAAGATGGAACACTTTATCCCATGCCAGAAGACCAATGATGCAACACATGTTGCAAAGTTATTTTTCAAAGAGATTGTGAGACTCCGTGGATTGCCCAGGAGTATAGTTTCAGACAGTGATACCAAATTTGTTGGTAATTTCTGTAGGACGTTGTGGAAAAATTTGGGGACAAATCTATCTTTTAGTTCTTCATATCATCCACAGATAGATGGATAGACAGAAGTGGTGAATAGAATCTTAGGATATTTTATGAGGAGTTTGGTCACTGAACACCATAGTCAATGGGATCAGATTCTATCACAAGCTGAGTTTGCATATAATGACTCAGTAAACAGAAGCACTGGGAAAATACCATTTCAAATAGTTTATGGAATGAATCTGAGGGGATTGTCGGAATTGAGAGAATTGAAGCAAAGCGAGTTTAGGAGCATCGAAGTGGAAGATTTCGCTGCAGAGATGCAGGAACTTCACAATCAGGTCAAGGAGCAGTTGAAGAAGAGCAACAATGAATACAAATGCAGAGATGATCAACACAAGAGAAAGATTGAATTTGAAGTTGGAGATCAAGTTCTATCACACATGAGGAAAGAAAGATTCCCAAGGGGAACAAACAATAAACTAAAGTTGAAAAAGATAGGACCATGTAAAATCGTGAGGAGGTCTGGAGATAATTCTTATGAGTTAGAGTTGCCATAAGATGTGGGTATATCACCCATATTCAACATTGCAGACATGCATCCTTATAGGGAGGATGGAGCTGAAATACCTGAAGATCAGGGGAGGATCCAGTGGGAGAAATAGATGCTTGTAGCAAAGAAGCCACAGATGGAAAATATCATATATCAATGAGTTGGTAAGAAAACTAGAAGGAAAACATATTTTGAATACTTGGTGAAGTGGAAGGGATGACCAGTGGAAGATGCCAGCTGGGTTGGTGAAGCGGATATCCAGAAAAATGGAATATCGGTGCAGGAGCTCATGGACAGGATTCCATGAATTTTTCAGCCAAGGGAGTATGATGCAGGAGTATCACCAACAAAACACAAGCGTGGAATACAGATGGGCTCACTAGTGCATATTTTGAAATGTTTTGAATTTCAAAGATCAGTGTATTAAATGTAATATCTGACAATTTTTTTCTTTTCGTTATGAACATATTTTAATGATCAGAGGCTGAGCCATCATGTAAGATTGATGGGGAATGTATTTTTCTTTAATGAGAAGAATCACAGTACATATCTGGAGCTTACGCTCTTATCTGTCTAACTCGATATTCATTGTAATAAATGTGAAGTAGTTGATAGCATTTAATTCCGGTAGGATAGCGTAGAGTAGTTGGAGGGATGAACTCAAGAGGGTTCCTCTGTATAAATCTTGGTAATATTGCCTCGTAGTTGGGGGATGGTTGGTTTCAGAAGGATGCTGATAGAAGATATCAGTTCACAATCTATATGTGAAGGAGTAGTGAAGAACAATGTATATATGTATACCAAATTTAATTGAGTGAATATAACAAAGGATATATTGTTCCAAATGTGTGTTATTATGTGTCTGTCTGAATCATTGGTAGGCTTTTTGTTTATTTTCAAATCCCTGTTATTTTTATAGTCTCGTATCCATGACTGCATTTGCATAGTTGAATGTATGAGTCATTGTGAAGAGTGATAAGTTTCATTTGTTCCTCTTCATTGAGAGAGTGCAAGGTGTGCATAACATCCGTAAGGAGTGCATGACTGAGTCTGTTTCGACTCAGAAGCTCATAAGAGATAGAAGCAGTTGGAGGATAGTCACAAGGAGTGTGAAGCCATACACAAGAAGAGGTTAAGTTGTGGATGAAAATATTTTGTAAGGTGTGCACAGATCAAGAGTTCAACTAAGTGTCGAAGGGATTGTTCAGAGGAACAAATAAAATTGAAGAAGTAAATCTTAGGAGGAAGAGAGAAAAAAATAATTCAAAGGAGAGATGTCCCTGAAGTCTTGATCTAAGACACTTGAAAATATTTGTTACAGGGAGATATGTGTGATTCCATACCATCAGATCAGGTAAATATGCAAGGAGGATAATCATAGAGTGATTTGGTACTTCAGAATTCGACAAGTTTGGAGAGTTGACAAAATAGAATTGTGAAGTTCAATGTTACGATCCAATCTCAGTCATTGATTGTGTGAGGAGTACGTGGTGGTGGATTAAAGAGTTCAAAATCAGAAGTTTGGAG
Organism: Picea sitchensis; assembly: GCA_010110895.2. NCBI lineage: Eukaryota > Viridiplantae > Streptophyta > Pinopsida > Pinales > Pinaceae > Picea > Picea sitchensis. The sequence goes on along the minus strand of SNQJ01S0194673.1, from coordinate 7,436 downwards.
GCTCGTGGGTGGAATTCCTAGAGTTTTGTGAGGTCGCGAAGTCTGAACCGTAGTGGGGCCATTGAACCTAAGGAGATGCATGGAGGAAATTCTAAACTCGGAGACGAGCACTTTGAGAAAAGATAAGGGAAGGATTTGGGATATCCCTGAAGTACGAATTGCGAAGGAATAGACCCATGATCATAGTAGTGGTCACCAAGAGGAAAAAGGGGCCAAAGGAGTCGCTTTGACTCAATATTGAACAATCCTAGACCAGGAGGGCGAGCAACCCTTAGGAGAAAAGGGTGGGGTCTGCACCACATTTGAATCTAAGTCTCTAACATCGGAGTGAAAGATAGTCAGTTTGGCTCCTGGACGACTGCTCAGGAATAGACTAATAAATTAAAGGATCAAGGAATATAGGATAAAAATATAAATCTGCATCCAAATATTCCTCGTGGAGAAGCAAATAATGAAATAAAAGCATAGTCAAGGAATAAAGAAAACTCAGGCAGGATATACAAGAGCACAGGAAAGGTTTTGAGTCCGGGGTTCATTCTGGCCACACGCAAAAAGACAGTAACTCATAAATAAAGGACACTATGGATAGAAAAGATTCTTACTGAATGAATCAAGCGACAAGGGGATTACAATTACCATAGAATTATATGTTCAAGGAAATCTCATGGCAATGAAAACTTCATCCCTGTACAGTAAAATAAAAAAGTGTAATTTAAATTCATTGCAAGTAACAACTTTATCAGGCGCACCTTAGCCAAATGTGAATGCTCCGAAGTCATTGTCTCGTGCGCGTTCTGTTTAGCTCCTGCTTTCCAACCTATGTGACTTGACTGATACCTCCCAACCAACACTATGGGTACTCTTCTTCCCCTGAGCCCCCCGAGCCACAAAGGGGACACACACAAAATACCAGAGAATTATAGAACTGAGGTCGCCTCGCAAGGTCAATCTACCACTCGTTACCCTAGATGGGTATCCCAAATCCCATAAGAGAAAGTTCACTCAAGATGAAATTTCAGCAGTGTAACGTTGCGCAGGCCAAATGATGATCCAAAATCCTCCTTCACCATCTCTTTTATAGAGTTTCCTAGTAAATAGTTTTCCAAAATTCTCATTAGATTCATTTTTCATTAATTTACTTAGGAAAAACCTCCCCCATACACATGTCACCCGATCCCCTAATTGCACCAAAAAATCAATTTTATTAATTAATTAATTATTCCTATTTCCCTCACCCACCTAAAAGCATTCCTAAAAGCGCTCCTCGGTGTCCCAAAATTCCCTTACAAATCTTAAATAACTTATGCCTTACTTAATTCCTAGTTGAGTTCATAAATAGAAGGTTCCAAAGGCTATATTCCTTACTAAGTTAGACATTAATCTTTTTCTTTAAGTTTCCCCCTTTTTTTTAGTTTCCCTTTTTCTTTAAGTTTCCTTTTCATTTAAGTTTTCCCCCTTTTTCCTTTTTAACCAAAAAAGTCAATTTAGCAAGTGTAGATAAAACAACCATTTACCCTTTTAATAAATTTAATCCTCCATTATAATTTTTACTTTAATAATAAAGTTTGAATTTCTTACCCCCCTTCTTTTTACATGTTTATTTTTTTCTTTTTCTTTAACCACATATTCTACTTAGACCCAGGTTTTAGTTTCCCTAGGTTGGTCGACAATATTTAAGGGAAATTTTAGTTATTAAACTTTACTCATACCATCATCTATTTTAGGGTCGACAGGTTCTAAGGGGGCATAGTTTTCTAGGCACTAGGTTTATTAACTTATCATAGTTAAAATCACGACGTTCCCTTCAAGACACACTACATGCTCCAAGGATGCCACTCGCCTCTTTCCATTTTATTTTCATGACGTTCCCTTCAAGACACACTTCATTCTCCAAGGGTTCCACTCGCCTCTTTCTAATTTATTTACACGACGTGCCCTTCAAGACGCACTACGTGATGCAAGGGTGCCACTCACCTCTTGGTTGAATTTGGTAGACATCAAACCCCTGGAGTCAATACTCCACCAGATGATTTTGTGGGAGACTAAGGACCTCTAAGGAATAAGGCCCCTGCATTATTGTGCTCCCCTTAGAATCATCATGAGAGACTGTCACAGTCTTCCCTCATGGCATTGTGGGTCTTCTCGAACTAGATAATCATTAACCTACAGTTCCAGTCATGATGAGAGTACTAGTAGGCTATGGCAAGGTTGCTACCACACCTCTCCCTTAATGTATCTGGTTGTCACGCATGACCCCTCTACTCCAAATGTGAGTCTGGTTGACAAGCTATCATTAGCCTGCATCCATCAATTAATCATGTCATAAATAATAATAAATCATCATAACATCTAATCATATGTACATATGTCACATCAATAAACATTCAAACCCTAATAGTCCACTCCTTGACTCGATCCAGAGTACAATTGGTTCCATCGATGCCTCTACATCCTCAATATCCAGAGTCCTGCACACTCAAGAGAACCCACTTAATAGCACTTGTCGATGTAAATGTAAAAAAAATGACATAACATCAAATCCACAATGTCTCATAATTATAATCAAAATAGGCAATAGTACAATGACCTGGATCACTTGCATGCAACTGTCCTCAAAGAATAAGTTATCTCATTGTGCGCAAGAGAGGGATGTTACATTGACCCTATGGTAGGTTTTCAAAAATCATGAGTGCCCTCCTATCAGGGAGGTGTGCAATTCCAAGAGTACCTTTTGTTTGAGTTGGGAGTTCTTACATAATTTTAAGCGATATTTGTACCATACAGATTCATTTTTCCATGTAAATGTATCTGATGCACTGTAATCCTTTTGCAAACTTTGAATGAGAGTTCACATGTTTTCTTCATTCTTCCATTCATCCCTCGCTTCTATTATCTAATCGAGTTGGATGATCGAGATAACACAGAGAAAGGCCTCAACATCTTAATCCTTCCTTGAGAGTACATCTGCCACAAATTCACTGACCTTCATCTAATTATTCCACAAATAATCATGGGTTATCTAACCATACTTATAGGATAACTCAATCCATAAAGCATCTTTCCGTGAGGGATTTCACCATAAGGGGACCACTTTGGAGTTCATCCATTTGTACTTATTATCAACCATGAAAAGACAATAATGAGTCATCTTTACATCAAACAAAATTGGGTCCATCACCCAAACCTTTGTGCCACTGGGCTTTCTTCAAGGGTTGACATCAATGACAACCAACCTTAATCAACAACTACCCTATCTTACACAGGGTGTATCCAAAAAAGTAGGATGACCCAAAAGACAATTTTTTTTATCACAGTTAAATTGATAATTTATATGAATATCCTATATGTTTTATGGTCTGAAACATCACACAAAAGTTTTTATAGCGAAAATTTCATGATGACTAAATTCAAGATGATTCTAGAACCCTATCTTACACATGATATATATACAAACTTATAAGGCCTCAAGAGATGAAATTGGAACCCCAAATACCTTTATCTATCTTTTAAATATCCTCTAAGGGGTTCCTTCTTAAACATTGTATAAAAATGGTTATAGCAAAAATTCAAAGGTGTCTCAGATGCAGCAGTGAAACCCAAAGACCTTGAGCTTTGATACCAAATGTTAAGAACCAAATGTCAAAATAGCATAAAAAACCTCAGAGTAAGTAATCAACGCCTTGAAAAAGAGATAATTTCATATAATAATCCTCTTCAAGGGGGCATCTTCCTTATACACCACATAAATTTGCAAATACAAGATGATTTGAAATGGAAAGGTCTCCTTGGTATATATAGGAGACTAGGAGGTACAATTACAACTAATGGACCCAAGAAGACATAAATAAAATAAAAATACTAATGTAATATGCCCCAATTAAGGAGTAATGTGCTACTATTTAGGTCTTAACAACAACTATCACGATTCCCTATTTGTGGAGCCCATACAGTCCTGAGCATTGTGACTTTTCTATGATACCACTTTGTCATGTATCCAACTTCTAAGATAAGATAAAGGAAACAATTGTTTTATTATTTAACAGTACATGTGGAATTCACATCACACCATGAATTTCAAAAGGTTTTGGGCACCATATGTATATTTTAAAGCCACATGTCAACTCCAAGTTAAGCATGAATGGAAATTGCACATCTCCCTCATACAAGGATATAAAAAATTCTAAGGGAAAATATGTTCTAGGGTGTCTAAGGGGAAAGTCGAGCCAAAGTGCCAATACAAAATCTTTTCTAGGGCATCGATAGGGAAAGTTGACCCAAAGCACTAGTGAGAAAGTATTTTTAGGGCATGGATAGGGAAATTCAACCCAAATATGCAAAATACGTGTAAGGGCACTAATGAGAAAATTGACTCAAAGAACCAATGAGAAAGGAATTTAAGCGCACCGATGGGAAATTTGACCCAAATAATTGATGAGAAATAATTTAAGGGTGCTAATACGAAAGATGGATTTCTCTACAGTTCAAACACTTTATTAATTTTTCCATCATTGTCATTCGTTTTTTGTGATTTGTGTAATTTTATTCATTATTAGTAGGAAATTGATGGAAACTATAATAAGATTGAAGCATAATCCCTTTCTCCAATAATTATCCCTAGATTTGCATTCCAATCAAATGAAACAAAATTAAGAAAAATACAAGGATTTTTCTATACAATCTATTTTCAAACTAAATTATTTCAGGAAGACATACAATGGCTCTCAAGAAAAAAATTCTACAACCATATGAATTTATTTTTCAAATGTGACAAACTACAAATGTATGGTTTTTATTTTCCAGTGGCATTCTATAAACATAGTATTGAATCCCACAACATATTTATGGAAAAATATAGCTATATTACTCAAATTTACTTATAAAAACTACATACATAATAATCACAAAACAAATCCATAAGAAAAGGTGATGGCCTGGAGAAATAGAGGGTATGCACTAATACGTAAGGCACATTCACATAAATATTTTTATCTCATAAGGGATATAACAAAGAATGCTAAGACTGAACCATTGGTATTTTAGATATCACTAGGAATATTTAATTTGTTTCTCATTTTAGTAAAGGAAGAAATACATTTCACATAGTGATAATTTCCAATAGTTACAAGCAATGCATTTGTTTTTCTTTTCCAAATTTTAATTTAAATCTATATATAACATATATATATAAAGGAAATAACCAACAAGATAAATCCTAGTTATGCATGTGAAGCATAGGAATACACCAATATGATTCCCTTAACAAAATTTCCCCTTGAAACATATAAGAATGAATAAATAATAACCCCATAAAAATAAATAAACATTTAATTGCTTCTTCACATACCATGCATATTTATAAACTAAGTATTCATAAGAAATTTTAGAACATAGATGAGAAATGTATTTGATTGTCAACTATAGACCAAGAAAATGACTGAGGTTGAGTGATTTTCCACCCAACCTTAGGCTCTATTGCACTTAAATTTTCTACAACAATACACCCCTATTCAGGCTATGATACCACTAGGGAAAAGGAGAAAATGCATAAATTTATGGGAAATCTCTCTATCTCACAACAAGGATTTTACTGATCAAGTGTCTCACTAATGATTTTTTAATGACATGACAACTCTTGGGCACCCATGATCCCTTATCCACACAACACAAGGGGGTGTATTCCTTCTCTTCTCAATAGTCTCTTAGAAGCCTCCCTTTCCAGTTCTCTTTAGTGTGTGAATAGAAAGGTCCTAGTTGCTACCCATTAACTCCAATAGATTCATCTTGGCTCTTGGATATTCTCAAGGAGCTAAAAAATTCCTTTCATGGATATTTTCCCCAAATATAAAGCCTTCCTCTTCTTTTTACAACAAAAAAAACTCCATATTTCCTCTCCTTTTCTCTCTCCAAAAATCATCTCCTCACTCCCATTTGAATTTCCCCATTTTTTCTCTTTCATGAATGTAGGATTGATGCAATTCCCATAATGAGTGTAATAAACTCATGATTCAATAACTATGTGAGATGAATCTTCCAAAAAACTATTACATGCATTCAATGATACAATTCCCATCATGAGTGTACCTAGCCCATGCTTCCATAAATATGTGAGATGAATTTCCCAACAACCTCTTACATGAACTCAATGATTGGTTTATACGAGTCAAATGGGGTATATGGTTTAATTGCAAAATGAGTTATGAATGTGGAATAGGATTCTTAGGCATGTATAATTTCCCTTAGACCCACTCACCTTTCCCCTCTCATTGTATCATATCCCCTTTAGGTGATCATGCTCAACCAATCTCGATTTTCTTTATTTAATGGAAAATAGAAATATATACAAGTATTAAAGTATTCAAATAATAATGGAATATATACCTCATGGTGTAAAGTAAAGCATGATAATGAAATATCCATGCCAAAATAAAACCAAAATTTACACATAGACAATCACAAATTAATCAAGGGGGTCAAAACTGGGACATTAAACCAATAGTCTTCCTACTTCTAATCGATATTTTGGACTACAAACTCTTTTCCAATACCATTAAAGGATTACATTCTTGGTGTTTTGTTTGGGATGATATGAAAGGTATTCAAATTGTCAAACAAGTAATAGGGAGGTGTCTGGATGATGTGTTGAGGTGTTGGTTGGGTCCTCCAACTTATCTTAGTAAAACACATGAGTTGGAATAATGGTAAGTTTAGCTCAATGTGAGGATGCATTTCATTAATATGCATAAATAAACTATGAAGTCATACAAATAATGATATTTCAATTATGAATTATGTTGGTACACATTCTTGATGCATTGATTAGATGCATGTTTGTATGGAATACGAATTTGCATGATTGAATGTTGTGAAAGGAAATACCTTCCATTACTCTTGAGGAATTGTTCAATATTGAAAGGAGTGGTATGAATCCATAATCCCACAAAACAAAGTTAAACTAACTATTCATGAATTCTACAATATGTATCCAACGAAGAGACTGATTATGCAATCATCCGTTTTGGCACTTTGGTTTACTAGAATAATTTTTTTATTGCATTATGAAACGATTAGAATGTTACTAATTCATATATAATGAATGATAGTTTCATATAATTTCATGTGATGAATAGTTGAAAGTGATTGAATTATTACTGTACTATAATTTTGAGATCTTTTTGTGGGTTTTCGTAAATGTTGCAATAAAAGGATTATATGCATGGATACTCATAGTTTTTTGGTTGATTGAAAGTTTCGATTCTATGAAGAATGGTCTTGGATATGAAAATGAGTGTAATTCCATAATGAATATTGGGTTATACCACATGCAAGAGTCAAACATTATGAAACAAATATCATACTTGTGAAATATGATTTCTGTATGAAATAGGTTTAAAAAAATAAAAATTGGTTCAAATTATTATGATGATATCTCATGGTTA
>SNQJ01S0194671.1:8911-26525 GCA_010110895.2 Picea sitchensis | reverse complement strand
TTTTTTGACGACTATGTTGTGTCGATCATGTTTTTCGACTTATGTTTAGTCGATGGTGTTTGTTGACCTGTAAGTTTATTTTGAGTACACCAAGATGCAGGAAAACACCATGTTCTTTGATGAAGTACAGGATGCGACAGTTTGTTTGAAGAACAAAAGATTTTGTTGGCATCATGGTTTTCTTGGCTTGTGACAAGATGTCGCAGGAAAGTTTTTGCAGCCATTGGAGAGCTGATTTTGTTGACGTTAAAGAGTTCGAAAGAGGGACTTAATTATTAGTGGGAAGGTTGGCAGTCTTCCAAGCACAAAGAGAACAGTGGTTCAGCAGTAGCTAGAGAACAGTGGTTGAGGGACATAGCCAGTTGCAGTGCAAGGCATGTCAAGGTATTCAGCTGATTGTCAAAAATAATTTTGTAGTTGATATAACTTGAAAGAAGATAGATGATCATAAGATTTTGTGGGTCCAAAAGTCTTTCATTGGAAAGGTGTGATCAAAATCTGGACCAGGGGTCAAATTTTAGCTCAAAACTCAACGTTCTTGGAATTGCCTCAAAACGAACGTGAGCGTAGAACTCGTTGTCACGAATCCAACACAACTCGTTTCATCTCAAATGGACGTCGGGAGCGAGAGATATAGCGATATGTCTGAATCGTCAAATAAGTAAAAAAAATGGATGTTGATTGTGCAGTTCGTACAGTCCGTACGGATGTTGACGTGGCAGGGTCGTACAGTGACGTGGTAGGGTATGACTCACATGTGGAAGTTGACGTGGTGATTTGTGATTATCTGACAATTGGGTGAATGTTATTGTGACACGTGGCATCATTTGGGCGAATGGTAAGGTGCCACGTGGCCCAGTCATGGCTGCCACGTGGCACCCCGATATTGGTCTATTTGGTTTTGGTTTGTTAAAAGTTTTTGTAGCCGACCGGATTCGAACCGGTGACCTCCTCCTATGCTAAAGCCTTCACAACTTCCCACTTGCCAACACGCCATTGTATGTTACTTAACATATATGTGATACATATTATATTTAAATTTGTTAAGTGGTATGGTTTGGGCCGCGACTGGGCCGGGCCTTAGCCCCAGCCCTTGGTCGCGTGCCACATATCATATGACCAACGTTTATATATATATTGTGTGGGAGTATTCCACATATATGTTCAAATGTAAACCACGCATGTAACCATATGTATATACCACGCGGTTATGATCGGTGGTTAACACTTTTGTGGTGTGGGCTTAACGGTTAGCCCGCGGTTATGTTGTTTTCACGTATAACCGGTGGGTATATGGAGTTTTGTGTGCATGGAGTTTTTAAACATAGCACTCGGTCTTATGTATTGTGCCATATGACCAACCGGAAGCACGGGAGTTAAACGGTTATATGTTTAAGCCCTTTTTGCCCATGTGCGAGGTCACATGACCTTCATACACCCTGGTGCTAGGCGGTTAGGGGTTGGCGCGCCCTTAAACATCCTATAGTTTGCATAGTTATTCGGTTGCACCTGTCTGCTAGGTTTAAACACGGATTTGGAGCGTGTTCTTGGTTCAAGCACACAGAGGTGCGTTTTGGCGAAACAGTTTCTGCAAGGTTGAAGGAAGAGAATGGTAGGAGGCCTAACATTCTCATTGTTTGGCCGATTGAGGTGCCGTAAAAGCCTAGCTAGGGGTTTTTGGACGTCCTGAATCCATTGACACTGTTATCAAAGAAATTTTAAGACTTCTTCTGCAAGTTTTTCACCATTGAAGTTTCAGCAAGCTCTAGGGAGCTTGAAGCCCTCATTGATCGAGGACATGGTTTGGTGAGCCTATGTTTTTTTTCTGTGATTTAATAATCATTTTTGGTTAATTGTTATGCTCTGAACACATTGGGATAGGTTTCATAGGATTTTGAGGACTTTTACAGGTGTTTTTTCCACAGAGAAGCTCAGGGAAGCTTATGGCCACATGTAGAAGAGGTCATGCCCAGATGAGCCATGATCTGTTTTCAGAGTTCTATTAGTCATTTTTGGGGTTTTTATGTGTTATGATCTCAATGGTACAGTCTTTTTTTTCCATTGGAGTTGAGAAGCATCTTGTAAAAGAACTTTTGACAAATTAATCCCAGAGAGCCAAGTCCATTAATGGAGGCTCAAGGAGATGTAGCCCGGAGGGGGTGAACTCCTTTATCATGTTGTGATTGTTCTGAGTTTGATGGTTTATTTGCTGCAAGTTATGTTGTTGTGTATTTATTGAAAGTACATATTTAACCATTTAAAAGAACATATCCTCACACGTAAGCATTTACAAGAAGACATATGAACTTAACACATAAGTTTATCTTGCATATTTTAACACATGAAGCAAGGTGTTGTAAAGTTTATTTTTTATGAAGTAGAGGGTGCTTTCTTAGCATACCAAGTCAACCTTCTATTTTTAGATCAACAAAAGAACGTGTTGAACTAAAAACGGACAAGAGAAGCCAGTTGGAATAGGTGGGTGGCCACCAATACCCACCTGGATAAATCCTCCCCCCTTAAGAAGCAATGGTCTCCATTGCATTGATTTCCCCTATCAGGTGAGAAAAATTCTACTCGATTTGTCCCTGGGTGAGCCACTTGCCTTGGTGGAGGAGTTGTCGTGCCTTGAAAACCTGATAAAGTTGGATCCTCTACTGGAAAGTGCCCTTGACCTGTGTGTCCACTATTTGACCATTGGATGCTTGTTTCATGCAGTCAGGGTGTAAATATGTTGGTGTCAATTGTTCTGTAATCTCTGAGGTGTCCAATAATGATGGAAAATATGGCTGAAGGAGGTCCGCATTAAGCACTGGGTGCAGGTCAAAGAAGGGTGGAGTGTTGATCTCAAAATCATTGCTACCCACAAACTTGGTGATAGTGTAAGGCCCATAGCAAAGTGGGCAGAGCTTTCGATGGGGCCCTCTGAGATGCTCCTTCTGTAAATATAGCCAGACTTTGTTTCCAACCTGAAACTGGTGTGGTACCCTATGTTGATCATGGCGTTGCTTGTACTTGGCATTGGATTTCTGCAAAATCTCATAGACCTCTTGTCGAATGCGCTGAATCTGCTCAATGAATCTAGTGGCTTTGTCGGTCTCAGACTAAACATGGGAAGAGTTTGTCTATGTGGTAGCAAGAGGTAGTGCAACATCAATGGGACCCAAGGGTTGGAATCCCAGCCCCACCTGGAATGGGCTATGGTCGGTGGAGCTATGGAGGGCCATGTTGTAACTGTGTTGAACATAGGGAAGACTCTCATCCCATGTACGTGGATGCTAAGAGTTGTACATGCACAGGATGTGCACAATCATCTGATTGACAACCTCTGTTTGGTTGTTTGTTTGGTGGTTGAAAGAAGTGGATTTAGTGAGCTTGGTGTCCAACAGCGACCAAAGACTCAACCAAAATGTGTTGAGGAACCTGTTGTGACAGTCAGAGATGATGGTTTATCGTATCCCAAAATGGACTCACACTTGTTCGAAGAAGATCTTGGAAGTATCTACCGTTGTGATATTATTTTTGCATGCTGTGAGGATGGCCATATTCGAAAACTGATCAACGAACACAAATACATAGCCATTGCCTTGTTTGGTAGATGGAAGGCCATACATGTAATCCATTGAGATGGATTCCCAAGGATTATCGGAAGTAGGAAGATGGGTGTATAAGCTAGTCTTCTTGATGTTTGGCTTGGAAATGGAACATGCAATGAAAGATCTGATATACTTGTTGACGTCATGTCGTAGTTTTGGCCAATAAAAATGTTTCTGAAGAACAACCACAATTTTCTCCACGCTAAAATGTCTTTCCATCCGACTGTAGTGGGCTTCCCAAATCATCTTTGCATGCTCGCTTGTAGGAACACAGAGATGGCCCATATAGCATAATAGTTTGTCCTGAATGTGAAAATCGATGAGAGTCGCACTTGTACCCAAGAGCTGATAGGGGGGGCGAAGTCTGAATCTTGCAGATAAAGTTGGGCCCACTCAAATGCCTCATGTCCATAGGAATGGAGCACATTGTTGAGGGAATCCATGGGAGTTCGAATGAGGCAGTCATCAACATGATTTGAGATCCTTGTCTTATACTTGATGTTGATATGGAATTGTTGCAGGTAGGTCGGCCACTTCTGATGGTGTTCGTTATGCAATTCCCCCTGTGTCTATATGAATAGTAGAGGCTTGTGATCAATGTGGATGATCGTCTCCTTTCCCAGAATGTAATGTTTCCATTGACGGTAGGTTTGTACGATGGAATACATCTCTTTGTCATAGGTCGGGTATTTTCGGACAATATATGAGAGTGTCTCACTATGGTATGCCACTAAATGACCGTGTCGAGTGAGAACTGTACCTACAATATAGTTAGATGCATCAGTCTCAATCTCGAATGGTTGTTGCAGATCCAAAAAGGAGACTATTGGAGTTGAGAACAATCGATGCTTCGTATCATTGAATGCTCGTTGTTGTTCCTTCCCCCACACAAAAGTTTCCCTTCCATCTCCCTTGGTCACTTGCTTGAGGGCCCATGCAATATGGGAGAATCCCAACACGAACCGTCGATAGAAGTTGTCCAGTCCCAAGAAGCTTCGAAGCTCAATTAGTGTTGTCGGGGATGGCCAGTCATGGATGAATTGGATCTTAGTTGGTTCAATATGTACCCCATGCTCATCAATAATGTATCCCAAGTATTGGACCATGTTCATGCCAAAAAAACATTTTTCCAAGTTGGCATATAGCTTGTGCTGCCACAGAGTGCTCAAAACCTGTTGAATATGTTGCATGTGCTCCTCCCACGTTGTGTTGAAGATGAGGATGTCATCTGAATATACCACCACAAAAGATTTGGTGAAGGGTCTCAATACATCATCTATCAACCTCATGAAAGTGGCTGGTGCATTTCTTAAGCCAAAGGGCATGACCAACCATTCAAAGAGACCTTCTTTATATTTAAAGGTTGTCTTCCATACATCAGTTTGTTCGATGGGAACCTGGTGGTAGCCAGACTTTAGGTCAATCTTGTTGAAGAACTTTTCCCCCTTGAGTTGGTCAATAAGGCCATCAATCCTAGGAATTGGGTATCGCTTCCTAACAGTGATTTTTTTTAAGGATCTGTAATCAATGCAGAGTCACCAAGTCCCATGCTTCTTCTGCACCAGTACAATCAGGCTTCCTCAAGGGGAAGAACTGGGTTTGATGTTCTCCTTTTGAAGAAGCTCTTGGATTCGACACCTAATTTCGTCATTTTCCATTAGCGAGCGGCGATAGAATGGTCCATTAGGTAGAGGTGCACTAGGGGTCAGATCAATTGGATGCTTGACTTGGCAGTGCGTCGGTACCCCGATGGGTGAGGGGAAGATGTATCTGTATTCTTCGACGATCCTATCCACTTGATTTCCTACAAAGAGAGGCTCTTTGTAGAGGCCATAGATGTGGCGACAACCTTCTACTTACTGTGAGCACGGATCACAAAGAAGATGAAATTATCGGTCTGTGAAATGACCTTACTACATTACTTAGGAGAGATTAAAGAAATAGTGGTAGGCAGCGCTACCTCCGGTACCTTGTACAATTGTCTACCCAAAGTAATAATAACACTGCGGGGTCTAGACTCATACACAACATGACACTTCCACAAATATGGTTGTCCTAAAAGAACATCACAAACATCAAGGGGAGAAATATCACACAATACCTCATCTTTGAAAGGCTTGATGTCATATGGAAGATGACAGTATTGGCTGAAATGATCATCTATTCCTAGGCGAAGCCAACTGATGGTGTAGGGTTGTGGGTGTGGTGTCATTGGCAAGTCTAGCTGCTTGAAAACCTTTGCTAAAATCAGGTTCTTATGACTGCTTCTATCGATAATTAAATGAAGTGGATCCCCCTTTACCCACATATGTGAGTGAAAGAGGCATTCCTCTTCCTCTGGTTCTTCTAGTTCACTTGGCCGAACTTTGGTGGTAGCGACAGTGGCACTGGGTTCAACATCTATGATCTGCTTCCCTCCTTCGGGATTTGATTCAGAATCATAATCAACCTCTGACTCAGAAGATTTCAGCTCGACCACGAGTGACTACTTGGAGCCACATTCTTTAGTGTTGTGCCAAGGGATTTTATGGTACTTACACCATTTTCTCGTGTCCTCCTTCATCTTATCGTTTCCCTTCTTGTGTTGTGGCTTGGATTGGTTGTCCTGAGAGTGTCCATCTTCGATCTTTCCCTTGTTGTGTGTGTTGGGTCCGCCTTTTACCTGCTTCGACTGTTAGGAGTTTTCAGATCCAAACTCTCGCCTCTTCTGCTTAAATTTATGTTTGATCTTGACAACGTATCTATAAGTTGTACCCAATGAGGTGATGTCTAGAAACTCCATTTTTGTTTGGATGTATCTATGAAAATAGACATGGTATTTGAGCACCATATGCCGCTTAGAGTCTTTGATACCCAATTTGGTGCGCAAGGTGTGGACAATATTGGTGAAATCTGGTACTATCTAGTTCCTTTCTTACCGTAGGGTGGTCCATCTGGTGTACTGGTCCTCATAGCTTCCAACAAGGTAATAATGTTCTTTAATGACATCTCGGAAGGACTCCCATGTGGGTGCAGCCACAAATATTATAGATTCCTCTATGGCCCTTTGCTCAGAGTAAGTGTCCCACCAATCCTTAACATGGGGGATGACCTTGAGGAGTGCAAAAGTAATATTTTCCCTATTGGAAAAATTGTGGACCGAAAAATACCCTTCAAGTAGATTCAACCTTTTATCTACAACATCTTCATCTATCAGTCCTTCAAATAATGGAATATCAAAATTTACCTGTATCTTGAAGGGGGTTGCATGGCCTCTTGATGAAGATGCTTCTTCTATGGGTAGCCGCTGAAGGATCTGCTCAAAGTTGTCCATCCTTTTGTTCCTTTGTCACACAAGGGATTCCTCGAGAAACATTTTAAAAGGATCTCCTGCTCCATCATATTTCTTTTTGTCTCCCATGGGATTTTTTCGGGCCCAGTGCGACCGATATTGCAATGGCTTGATTGGTTCGAGTCACAACTTCTTGTACCCAGATCATGTTAGGGACATGCACGAAGAAAAAAAAATGAAGAGCAGACTGCTCTAATACCAGTAACCTGTATTTAGGAGAAAAACGAACTAATTAACATAAGGAATACAATAAACATAGAGATATGAAGAACAACACAGTTATCCAATGAACAATATCTTCTATTGAATAAATGAAATAGGATGGAACTGTAAAACTGCAAAAATAAAACACTTGCTTGAATGGTGGTAGCTATCTCTCAGAAGAGATGTGGTTTCTACACACATCCGTCTGAGAAGAAAATGATTACAATGAGGTTCCAGAGGCCATTTTGATATTACTCATGAATTCCAAAACCCTAGACATCCAAAAACCTAACCCTAGAAGTTGAAATGTCAAAATTCATGTGGGCCCTTATGGGTAAGTTGGTACCTCAACTTCCCGGGGTCTTAACTTTTGCATACGACCTCTGTTTTAGGCACATGATAGCATGTTGGAAAGTTCTTTCAAAGAGATACACATTACGCTTTCAAACTCTCACACTGTCTACAGTTTAACTGTGGAGATCCAAAAAAACATTGTTTAGGGCTCCAAAATGACCTTGGAAGTACAACAAGATGTGATCACATGAAAACTTACAAAATAGGCCAGTTGGATTAGGTGAGAGGCCACTAGTATCCACTTGGAAGATGTGTGGGGCTTCAGACAACCCCATAAGTGTAGAACCAACAATTACAAAGAAGTACAAAAGAATGTGTTGAACTAAAAACAGACAAGAGGAGCCAATTGGAATAGGTGGGTATCCACCAATACCCACTTGGATCAGAAATTGTTGTGAGTGAGTCGTGCCACCAGAAGGGGCCGCATCCAAAAGAACACCGATGTTGTCAACCTATGATTGAATATTTTTTTTCTACTATTTGAGAGGTCGCACCATTTTATTTTCTAGTTGTCATTCTTGGCGCATGATTGTTAGCCTATTTCTCATATACAATCATGAAGTTTTAGTATTCCACCTTTGCATATTTTACATACTAGGATATAGTTGTTATCATAAGTATGTTTCTAGATTCCTATATTGTCTCATCCTACCTTATCTCCTGATGCAGTGTCGATATGAGAACAATTGAGGTGGTTTCATTATTGTATTATATATTTGTATCATTAAGATGAATACAAAAGTTGAGAATTATGGCTTGAGGCCTTTTCTGCCAATCTTCTTGTCCTAATATTCTTATGATCAATTTATTCAATTGGTATCAGAGCACCTTTGGTTTTAAAGGGTCTGGTAGTCATCCCATGATAGTGATTCATGGGAGGTTGTTAAAGAGACAATGATTAAGCACTTAATATTATTGAAGCACGTATTCATATACAACCACGAGGATGCAGGGAAAGTCGAGATAGTGGGAGAAGGGGTGACATAATTCAAGCAAGGATAAGCACACATCTACGCACCCAAAAGTCCATGTGCCTATGATGAATACATGCAGGGTAAAGCATAGGTATTAAATAATTATCTCTACATCATCATCACAAACGATCATCGCAAACAAGCATGGATCAAGACCCAGAAAACTTTGCAGTAAGTTATCCATACAAATAATATCCTTGTATTTATTAATGGGCCAATGATGTCCTGTGTAGATCTTATTCTAAATCCATGGCAGAGAAAAAAATCAATTTGAGTGTGTATCTGTGGTAAAATTAAATTGTTTATTCTCATATTGCACCTGTAAATGAAGCACCAGCATAGATCAGATCAAGTTTTTAGCTAAATCGCCAGATTTTGTTTTCATTCTCTTCATTGTTGGTAGATATTAATTAGCTATTGAGCTTGGTTCCTACCTTGTGTTCTATATTCTATATTTCTTGGCTAATAGAATTCTAAGTAGGAGGATTGCTAGAGTTGGAGGTTCTATCAAGCCTAGAACGCTAGACCAATCGCTTTTCCCTACTTTGAGAGATCAGTGGAAGCGATTTGGAACATGAACAACTCATGAACCCTTAGTGAATATCGTTGGGATGCATACCTATAGCCTTCTTCACACGATTAACAATAAAGACATCAGCTCTTCCTTCTTCACATGCAATCGCCTTCTCAATTGGTGAACATAGGTAACATTCTTCTATGGGATCGTAGTAATAAGGTGAATGTCACGCTCATATCAGGGTAGCGCAACAAAGGGTCCAAGGCACTTGATTTAAACCAGTGATCCAAGATTTGGTCCACTGATCCACGTTTTTCAGCGATTTTATTGCATGCCATATCTCTACTAAAAGATTGCATGCATCAGTGTTATACCTACTTGAAGAATTGCATTGCGATAAAGGTGAGAAAGAGAATCTACAAATACCACAGAAAAGATGATAGAAAATTTGATAAGATCTCCATAGTTTTCACAAATATATGCTGCCAAATCATGTCATACTATTCTTTTTCCATTGATTTTTTTAATAAGTTTTTTTAAAAGAGGAATTGAATAATAATAAAAAAAGACAAAACAAACACTTTTACAAAAATATTATAGTCATTTTTTATGCTAAAACTTATGAGTATGTTCCATATTTTCAAGTGTAAACAAAAGAAAACGGAGCTACTTTGAAATTGGGAGTTATAAGGAAAAGACAAAGTGTCAATTTCAAAATTTCAAAAAGGGCATATAGAACATGATTTTAAAAGTGCATTTTTTTATGTTGTAATTCAAAGTATATTTTACTTTGAGGGGATGAGTGTTAACAAATAATTGTATTGGGGAGATGTCAAGGTATATGCATAAGAAGTTATATCCATAAGGAAGAACATATTTATGTTCTTTTTGAGATGTGATGATGAAGATTGTACTTGAAAAGTGAATTTCTTTTAAGTGTAAGAGCTTATTGTATCAAGAATAATAAAAGTATATTTTTTGTGGTGGTGAAGTGTCCTAGATCCACCCGAAATTGAATAAGGGGATTTTAGGTACACATTGTGTAGTGAGTAATGCTTATTTTTTTCATGGAGGCTTATATTGTTTATTGTCTAGTTTTGACATAAACACAATTGCAATTTTAGCATTTAATGCAACACACACAATCTCAAGCACAATGTTAATCATGCACATACATTCAAGCAAAAGTAATGAAAATCAAGCATCGACAAAGCATACTAAAACAATGAACAAGACAAGATCGTAATCAAAGGAGAACAAGACTCAAACACATCGACAACACATTCAAATTTGAAGACTAATTCAACTTCAGAATCATAATTCATTGTAACTTGCAAATAGTCCTTTTGTAACTTTACTTGTCCTTTTTAAATCAAGTTGAGTTGAACTGAATTAGTCATAAGGTGCATTCTCAGTTGAGCCCGACACCCAAGAGTTTTTTTCTATTTTTGAGTCAAAATTGACAAGGATGAGTAGTTTAACTCAAATCATTGTAAACCATCACAAGTTTTTGGATGCATTTTCGGTGGTAAATGAAATCCTCAACATCCTAGAAGAAAGTTCAAGTGAGTGAGTACAAGCAAGCATGAAACAAATTCAAGAGAATGTGAAGTTCAAGCGAGTGTGTTCAAATGGAGCGAAGTCGTGAATTATTAGAGTTACTGAACACTCTAATAAAAGCAACTAAAGATAATACAATCATACTTCACAAAGAAATACTTCAATCAGTGCTAAATTGTTTGCAAGTGATGCAAGCTAAAGTTATACTTCTTCAAGAACAATCCCATCTATTGAATGATAAGTTGATAGAACTCAAAATTCAACAGCTAGTGAAGTTTTCTGAACTAGTTTTTGTTCAAAACAACCCTCTCTATGATGATAATGATAATGATGATAATGATGATCAACAGTTAGTGAAGGAGAACATCATCAAGCCAACTTCAGAAAATGAATCACAAGTAGAAGATGCCAAAGAACAAAGTGATACAACAAGTATAAGTGAAATTAAATGTGAAGCATGTCATCAAGTACAACATGATCTTTCCAAGCCCATCATCAAACCTTGGGAATAATTACAATTCAATAGGAATCGACATGGCTTAGGATATGAAAATCAAAACAGTTTTCATATTCCAAATTACTCCAAACCAATTTTGTTTGTGAGCACTGGATTTCTTCAAGAAAATTCAACTTCACATGTTCAAGTTCAACATCAGAATGATAAGTGCCAACATTGCAATCATGTTGGTCATAAGGAGAATCAGTGTTTTGATTTCTTGTCAGAATTGTGGCAAGTCAAATCATGCATCATATAAATGTTCCAAGAGGAACAAACTTGCAACATTGAAGATTCATTATGAGTGGATTGATCCTTGGCAATGGTCATCAACTGCCAAGCAATTATATAAGTCTTACCGAAGAATACAATCTCGATTAAAGACATGTCTTGCACCAGATAGTGAAATGTGTATATAAATCCAAAGTGGTCCACTTATGGCGTAGCTTTCGAGCATGGCCCTCATGGGATGAGATAACATGTGGTTTTTTCTGCATGCCCACTTTGTGTTGTATTCAAATGGAACAAGTATGGTACTCTCTTGAGCATAGAAGGGGGTAGTACAATGATGTAACTCTCATACACCTTAAGGGGGGAGTTCAAAATTTCAGTGACGATGGTTCATGAAACCACTTGTGGTCTCTCCTTTCAACTGACAAGGGGGGGAGTTTATGATGGAATTGCAGATGGTTGTCAGACTGAAAGTTTCGACAACAAATATGTCAGATGGGCATCGAAATTTCTAGATGGGAAATTGCAGTTTGTAGATGGTAGACTTTGAAAAAATGATGGTTTTATATTGAATCATACACATGGATGCTGATTTTGAGAGCAATGATGTGGACATTTGGTTCACCAAGATGGTTATTGGACCTAGCAAAGGATAGATGGATCCTACTGCATTGCAGCTTGGCATTTATTGAGTTGTCAGGCATTTTCAAGGATGTGGGAAACTTGAAGTTGATTTACTTCTCTTTTTTCTGTCTCATCATATTGGAGTTCACATCAGTGAACAAAATTGTTGGCATTCTAGCTCACATGATTAGATTTCTCAGCATCTAGATTTGACGGTTTTTCAGGCAGCTCTTCATCGTGGCTCAGCTCATGAGTTTCAACATGAAGACTTGGATATGTACCAGTTTATGCCCCTAATTTGCTGGTATTATTGCTCAGACTTATGATTGAGGGGGGGAATGTTAGCCTCTTTCTCATATACAATCATGAAGTCTTAGTATTCCACCTTTGTATATTTTACATACTAGGATATAGTTGTTATCATAAGTATGTTTCTAGATTCCTATATTGTCTCGTCCTACCTTATCTCTTGATGAGGTGTCGATATGAGAACAATTGAGGTGGTTTCATTATTTTATTATATATTTGTATCATTAAGATGAATACAAAATTTGAGAATTATGGCTTGAGGCCTTTTCTGGCAATCTTCTTGTCCTAATATTCTTATGCTCAATCTCTTCAATGATCGCTTCTTTGGAGAGGATTTTTCTACGTAAAGGAGTTTGCAGAGATAGAAAATCCACTTGCTGAAACATACCTCAATGAATCCAATAAATTGGATGGCTCTAATTTCGTCAATTGGAAATTCAAAATGCAGACCTTGATGGAAGGCTATGGTGTATGGATGATCACGAAAGGAGATGAAGCAAGACTCGATGCGTCTGCAGGTACGACAACAACAACAATCCAATATTGGTATAAGAGGGAAAACAAAGCCAAGGTATTATTATGAATGTCTGTGAAAGATAATATAATTCCTCACATTAGAGATTCTAAGACTTCTAAAGAAACCTAGAAAGAAATTAGATTTGTATGAGACTAATAATACAAATCGTATTGTTTTTCTAAAGAGTAAATTGATAAGTATTAAAATGGATATAAATGAGTCTGTTAGTACTTTTCTTGGGAGAATTAAAGATATGAAAGATAAATTGGGAGAGATAGGAGAAAAATTATCAACACATATCTTCTCACAATTTCCCTAAATGGAATTCTAGAGGACTATCAAATGTTTATATTAGGCCTTGCAGCGAGAGAGATGGATCTTAACTTTGACGAATTGATTGGTATATTTTTGCAAGAAGAAGAGAGGCGCATGAATTTGAAGCTGAATTTGAAGCCTCAGAATTCAGACTTAGCACCATGGACAAAGAAGACATTCCCTAAAGGGAAACCAGGAGAAGGAGGTAGAAGAGGAAGTTCATTGTAGAGGAAGTCATTTCCAAAGCCAAATCAAGGTATGCCATCTAATAGAAATGAACCTAAGTGTTTATATTGTGGTAGGACTGGGCATCTTGGAAGAGAATGTTATAAGAAGAAAAATGATGAGGCTAGGCATAAAAATAGAAAACATTCAGGACATTTTACAGAAGAAAACCCGATTTTTTATTCAAAAGATCTCAGATTATTTGTGTCTAATGTTGCACTGTCTATTGATACTGATGATGTTGACACATGGTTTGTTGATCCTAGATCTTCAATTCACATGACATGTAATAATAATTGGTATATAAACTTTAAAGAAACACATAATGGTGCCCATATTTATCTTGGAGATGATCGTTCCTATCAAATCAAGGGATATGGAGATATTCCAGTAACACTTCTGAATGGTACTGTCATACACATTCACAATGTTGTGTATGTCCCTGGGACAAAGAAAAACTTGATTTATGTGTCCACAATTATAGATCATAATTTGAAGGTCAAATTCTTCAAGACACATTGTATAGTGAAGGACTTGCAGGCTCATTACAGAACTATTGCCTCAAGAGTCAGAGTTGGAGGTCTATACAAACTTGATTTCACTAGCAAGAATCATCAAGCATTGACTTCTGCAACTTTTCCTACAAAAACTCTTTTGCACCAAAGGTATGGTCACATTAATTATCATGATTTGTTGTTATTACAAAAACACAGTATGGTTGAAGGACTCCCTATGTTGAAGAATGGGTATGCTACTTGTGAAGGTTGTGCATTTGGATAGATGCACAAAGATGAATTCCCCTCTAATTCTGATAGGAGAAAGAAAGATGTACTAGAACTTATACATACTGATGTTTGTGGACCAATGCAGACAAGGTCCTTAGGTGGTGCTTATTATTTTTTGTTATTTATTGATGACTGCAAAAGATACACATGGGTTTATTTGCTTAGAAAAATGAGTGATGTTTTTTAATACTTCAAGGAATTTAAAAACATGGTGGAGAAGAAAACATGAAAAACCATTAAAATACTCCACTCAGATCAACAGGGAGAGTACAGATTAGGGAACTTCATCAAGTATTGCAAAGATCATGGAATGGTACAACAATTTATAGTATCCCACACTCCACAACAGAACGGAGTTGCAGAAAGGAAAAACATAACTCTAGTGGAGTGTGCACGAAGTATGATGAAATGTAAGAATCTCTCAAATTCTTTTTGGGCTGAGGCCATTAGCACTGTTGTTTATTTAAAGAATAGAAATCCAACAAGGTGTCGTGATCATAAAACTCCTTTCGAAGCCTTGTATGATTCTAAAGCAACGGTTAATAATTTGAGGATATTTGGGTGTAAATCTTTTTCACATATTCAAAAGGAGAACAATAAGAAGCTTGATGTTGAAGCTATCAAATGTATTTTTATAGGGTACTGTTTAGAATTTAAAGCATATAATTTGTTTCAGTGTTTGTAAGTAGAGATGTAATTTTCCATGAGCACGCAAAAGGAAATAATGAATACAATAATCATGAAGGATGGAATGTACTTCTTTAATATGAAGAGGTCAAAGAAGAGAAGCACTAGCAGGAAAAGGAACCTAGTGACATGGATACATCCAGCAGTGAAGAAGAATCTTCACATAATGGAGAAGAAGTCACCAGCCAATTGAGAATATCTTCATGACAGGTTTGTCAACCTAAAAAATAAAAATAGTATGCCTTGATGAGTAGTATTTCAAATTCCATAGAACCCATGAGTTTTAATGAAGCTAATGAACATGAAGAGCGGAGAAAAGCAATGGAGGAAGAATATGACTCTATAATGAGAAACAAAACTTGGGAATTGATTGAATTGTCTAAAGATAAAAAGCCCATAGGATGTAAATGGATATACAAACCTAAATTCAACGAAGATGGTAGTATAAATAAATATAAAGCCAGATTGGTGGGAAAAGAGTATTCACAGAAGGAGGGCATTGATTATATAGAAACATTTGCACCAATAGCTAAATTAAATACTATAAGATTGTTAATTGCATTAGCTACAAAGTACCATTGGAAGCTTCACCAATTAGATGTAAAATATTATTTTATGAATGGTGATTTAAAGGAGGAGGTTTGCCTTACTCAACCAGAGGGGTCTGTGAAAAGAAGGGATGATTTTAGGGGCTAAATTTATCTCATGGGCTAATTCTCCATGGTTTTTCCAAAAAATAGATTCACTATTTTAAAAATGATTCGCCCAAATTCTATAGCATAAAATTATTTTACCTTAAAAATCACCAAAATTTTATAAAAACTATATAAAATCCTTAGAAATTTGAATATTTTTACAAATATATCACCAAACATTTATAGTGTGCATATGAAGGATTAGTAAGATTCGCCAAGGTTTCTACATTTTAAAATAATTTTTCATCCTTAAAATTATCCATGGTGAAAAGTGGTCACAAACATTTAGTGTGTAAATTAAAGAAATCATTGTATGGACTAAAATAGGCACCTAGGTCATGGTATGAGAAGATGTATTCCTTCTTTCTTCAATAGGTTTTTATGAGGATAAAAAGTGATCCAAATATGTATACCAAGTTTTATGAAAAGGGGCATGTTGTATTGATTTCCTTATATGTCGATGATTTAATGATCCGTAGGATCTTTTAATGACTATGGTTGAGTTTTAATTTTGCATGCGTTAATTAACCATTTGAGAAACTTAGTGAAAGAATGAGGAAAGATGAGGAATTATGATAGCCATATACACATGTGCATATCTGAAATAAAATAATAGACAACAAACCATAACACGCAGATTGATAATGGAGTTCGGCACAACTTTGCCTACGTCTCTGGGCCTTTGTCTCTATGGGGGAAGCTTCTTTATTTCTGTTCAAAAGCTCAAAAGTACATCGTTGCAGTCCCAATTGGCTACAAGATTGATCTGGTCATGTTTTTCCAGATCTATAGAACCCTGCAAAGAAAACAACATGCAAAACGGACGTCCGGAGCTCCCAGAAATGGCCCGACATCGTCTGCTCCGCAATATCTTCCCTGCATAAAAATGGCTTTGGCTTGGCTTCCCTTCAGCATAACTCTGCTTTTTCTATCCTTGACTGTCCTCCATGGCCTCAAACAGGACTAGTTTATATAGATTTGAAGTTGGTTGTTCATCTCCAACTTCCTCCCAAAATTTGGGCTCCAAAAATACCCAATATCTCCCAAAAATGGAGAAAATCTATTAGTTACAGGCTTGGAAATCAAATAAAATCCAAAACTTAATAAAAAAACCCACTTTTGACAAAAATCCGGCGCAACCCCTTTCGGTGCACGCTCTGGGTCATATGGGTACCACCATGTGGCTAGGCGCTCCTTATTCGCACACCCCCTGTCTGCTGGATCCTGGTCGTGGCGTGTAGGCATAAGGCCACGGTCTTAACTGTATAACCCCCCCGCGCTCCGTTGTAGGTGTAGACCCCTGGTCCTGTGGCAGTGGTTATGGGCTGGCGCCAAAACCCGAGGGCTAAGCCCTATCCACCAACTGTCCCGCATATGGTTTAACCCTTCGCCCATCGGTTATATTGAATGGTCGTGTGTTGTATGTTGCGCCGAGGGATGGGGCTAAGCCCTGACCCTTTTCCCCGCCGAAAAAGCATTACAACAAATTTAAATAATATTTCGGCCATATGCATAACAAGAACCATCGGTCGGGTGGGTGGTTAGCCCATCCCTGCCAGTCCGTTTCTCGGAGGGGAGGTCGCGGGTTCGACTTCCGTCCAAGCCACAACTTTTACCCAAAACCCACAAACCAATCACGGGGTGCCACGTGGCAACCCATGAATGGCCCATGTGGCACCTAACGAGCCAACCAAAAACTACCACACATCAGATGCCGATTAGTCCATGTGCCTTCCACCTATCGCTGTACGTCTTCCATGTCACTGCCCTGTCACATCAGCTGCTGACGTCATCTGTGCCATGTGTCACCCCTAGATAGGTCCAACTGTACGCCAAATCAAACTGCCACGTGCCGTCTCCTGGGGCTGCCACATGTCACCTATTGGGGTTTTCATGTCATCTTTACAGCCGTACGACCTATACAATCAGCATGCCACATGGCACTGTACGGGTTGTACAGTCATCCCCTTTTTTTGCCTATTTTCCTTTTCGGACAGAACGCGATATCTTCTGCATATGGAGCCCGTTTGACGAAGTAAATATACCACCAGAATCAGGAAGATGAAACAGACACAATGGCACTAGTTTCATCAGATTCCGAGCACTTTCATTTTTCAAGGATAGAGAGTTCAAATATCTCTTGATATTGGAGGATTGTATCTTCCTCTTGGAGGTTTATCCCTCCCTTTACATT
>SNQJ01S0194670.1:17624-28831 GCA_010110895.2 Picea sitchensis | reverse complement strand
AATTACAAAAGAGAACATGTGAAAAATTATTAAAGTGCAAACGGAGAGCATGTGACTTGGCCCTTTTTCTAGATGAGCTATTTGCATCCCTGTAGGAGATGATCTGTGATAACACCCTTAGCCTTAATGGGTTCCCATGCGTATTTTACAGGGCCATGCAAGAGTTTGGGATTTGTTGCAACTCTATCATGAAGCCCTTCGTAAACAACCTCCTAGTGGGGGCATTAATCAAGGGATTATTGAACTTATTTGTACAACATGGGACCCCAACATTTTTTCCAATTAAAGGGCCATCGTCTTACTCAATATGTTCTATAAAATTATAGGGAAAGCTCTGGCTTTGCGTATCACTTGTATTTTTTTTTTAAGGTTGTTATCTTCAAACAAACCAAATTCATTTGGCAAATATATATGAAGAAATAATTTATATTTATGATATGATAAAATTATTATTAATAAAAGTAGATTTATTTTAGAAATCCATTTATCATCAAAGATTAGGATAATGAAAAAAGTTAAAAATGGAGATGACATAGAATCAGAGATAAAAATAGTTATGAAAATGGTTGTACCAATTAGCTATATAGGAAGAGCACCTCAATATTATAGCTTCATGTATTGTATTAACCTAAACCTAAAAGAGTGATGTATATTTATTGTACATTAAGTGATATTTGATATATATTTGTTGTTTTTAGATGCAAGTTTCTGTGTGTAATGTTTGTTGTTTGATACTCATAAAACCAATCCTGGTAGAGTTGAGTGAAAGGCAATCGTGCGCAAACCGATGATTAAGGGTGGTACCATGCTGCATCGGATGAGGAGACATGAAATGATCATCTTTCTGTCCTTGAAATTGTGGGAAAACTCACCCACTGAATGCCTGAATGAGTATAATTCTAAGTGCAGAATTGGGTAGATCACAATGTCGGTAGCGACTTCTGCAAAAAACAATTGCAGCTATTCCTGTAGTAAAAATTCTCATCAGGCTATTGATAATTTATATGTATTTAAATGGTCAAAAGTATCGTCTCTGGAGATAAAAAAGTATGAAGTTGATGCATAGATATGAATTGTTGAG
Source organism: Picea sitchensis (assembly GCA_010110895.2). Classification (NCBI taxonomy): domain Eukaryota; kingdom Viridiplantae; phylum Streptophyta; class Pinopsida; order Pinales; family Pinaceae; genus Picea; species Picea sitchensis. The sequence goes on along the minus strand of SNQJ01S0194670.1, from coordinate 27,750 downwards.
TTCAAGCATAGGAATGGTGTTCTTTAACCCGTCAGAGATCAGAGATTCCACTAGGAATTTCGTGGCATAGAATGTGATTAGAGAAGAAAATCTAAAGAAAGTATGTTGGCATCTCGTTTTTGAAAGGATGGTATGTTGCACCTATATGGCTCTTCATTGATTTATTCAGATAAATAGAATAGAAAACCACCATTGACCTGTCATCATTTCCACATTACATCTAAAGGTTTGGATGGAAGCTTGACTTATTGATGGAAGTATTGATGTAAAAGTTCAAGTCTAAGTATTATTGACTCAAAGAGCTAAAGTCAAGATGAAATTATTTTGAATCCCAACTGAAGTTGAAGTTGAGAGTCCGTTGATGTAGGTATTGATGTAAAAGTTCAAGTCTAAGTATTATTTACCCAAGGAGCTAAAGTCAAGATGAAATTATTTTGAATCCCAACTCAAGTTGAAGTTGAGAGACCGTTGATGTAAGTATTGATGTAATGATGTAAAAGTAAGTCTAAGTATTATTGACTCAAGGAGTTAAAGTCGAGATGAAATCACTTGTCAAGTTTGGTAATTTTTTATAAAAGTGAAATTTTAGACACCTTGAATCAAGGTCTAAGTCAAGTTAAAGTTAAAGTCAAAATTCAAGTTAAGATTAAAGGTGCATGATTGGTGTTACTTGACACTTTTATCATTGTTGTATTTTGAGTACATGATTGGTTGTACCCGACACCCTATATTTATTGTGCTCATTCTTTGGTAAGAGCTAGTGTGAATCACTAAGTTTTTAAAATGGGAAGGGAGGAAAAAACTTCAAAATGCTAATTAGTAAATTGAACTTCTACAACAAGATGTTGATGATGCTTTGCAAGAAAAAATTGAAATCACTAGATCAATTTATAGATAATATTTTCAAAATTCAAGATAAAAAGGACAAATTGATAGAATCATTGCAACAAGAATTATTGGTAAAGAAAAATGTGTTTTTAGCACTCGAATGTGAAGTAAAAGAACTAAAACAAAAGAAAGTAAAGTGTAATGCAATCTGTGAAACAAGGGACCTAATTCAGAAGATTGACACTGACATGATTTCGAAGATTGATAGTTCTTGTGATACTTATTTTTTGGTTGATGATAATAATGTTGATGTACATATATCTATCTCTTCTTCTAAGGATCAAAATGATGATACTCAAAATGATGATTCTGATGATATTTATAAAGATGAATCAATTTTGTTGAAGGTGATAAACTAGGTTTCTTTGAAAAGCACACAAAGGGAATAGGTTCAAAACTTTTGAATAAAATGGGGTTTGAAGACAAACGTTTAGGCAAAAATTATCAAGGTATCTAGTGTTCAACAACACAGGTATTCCAACAAAGGATGAACACCTTCAGTAACCACTCACACAACTAGATAAAATATTAACACAATGATATTTTTGATGTGGTAAAACCCCTACGAGGGAACATCCATGACCCTAGACAACGTGGCCACTTGGAAAAATTTATTAAAGAAAAATAAAAAGATTATAGAGAGATTTACAAGAGAGTTTCTCACAATCAATCATCGACAAATGACCCTCCATGCTCTTGAAATATAGATCATGGACCAATCGGGTGTTATGCCATATATCAATGTAGTCGTTAAGATCGAGGAGAATATGAACCGTCAGATCACTCTATGTTGAGAACATATTGCGACCGTCGGATTTCCTAACTACAAATGCATACTAATGCATACTAAAGAAGCACACTTTTACCTAATGACACATTAGACCAAGTAGATCTTAACTAACTCCTAAGTGTCTAAATATCCTAACATCCCCCCTTAATAACAACTTCGAATAGGATTGAAGGATTTACAATAGTGACACAATAGGATAAGGAAGGAGGCATTAGAGCATATCCCCCCTTAATGACAACTTCCTGAATACCTAACATAGATCAAAGTTTGGAAAACTTTGTATCTGTAAGAGAATTTGTGAAAATGTCTACAACTTGATCTTCTATAGGGAAAAATAGCACTTCAATAACTTGATCATGAATGAGCTTTCTGATGAAGTGCATGAGTAGCTCGATGTGTTTGTTTCACTGATGTTGAATTGGCTCTTTGGTGAGCTTGATGGCACTATGATTGTTGCACCAAAGTCTAGTCGGATGCTACTGCTAGAATCCAAACTCTGAAGGATCTTTCGAATCCACAAGGCTTCCTGATTTGCATTTATCGTTGCTCGGTACTATGCTTCTGTTGAAGAAAGTGCAATAGAATGTTGTTTCTTACAGGCCCAAGTGACAAGTCCTAAACCAAGTTTGAAAACATAAACTGTAGTAGACCTCTGATCATCAAGGTCGTTGGACCAATATGAATCAATGAAACCAACCAATAAAGGAGTCCCCCTTGAATAGTAATGTATCCCGATCTGAATATACTGAAGTATCCTTTTAGCCTCTTTCCAATGGCTTTCATGGGGTGTTTACATATATCGAGAAACAAGACCAACAACAAAGGAAAGATCAGGATGGGTATGAATCAAGTATAAGAGGCTACCAACTAATTGATGCTACAAAGTGGCATCAACTTCAAGAGAAATACATGTGGCATCAAGCGTGACTCTAGACTGGAAGGGGGAAGTGGTTGGTTTACAATATTCCATGTGGAAGCGCCGAAGAAGATCACAAGCATACTTAAACTCGGAAAGAAAAATTCCTTCATTGGTTTGCAAAATTTGGAGGTCAAGGAAATAATACAAAAATCCTAAGTCTGTCATTTCAAATTTCTTCTTAAGGTTGGTTTTCACATGGTTTAAAAGTTTTGAGTTACTACGAGTAAAGATAAGGTCATCAACATAAAGGACAAGGATTATGAGATGGCTTCCTACTTTCTTGGTATAGACATTAGGATCAAAATGGCATCTAGAAAATCCAGTGTCAATAAGAAAGTTGTCCATTTTAGCATACCAAGCTCGGGGAGAATGCTTAATACCATAAAGAGATTTCGTAAGGTGACAAATAAGGCTAGAGTCATTATGGACATACCTAGGAGGTTGGTCCATGCAGATTTCTTCTTGCAAATCCCCATGCAAGAAGGCAGATTTAACATCCATATGATGGAGCTCCCATTTATGTGAGGCAACAAGGGCAAGAACAAGGCGGATATAATTCATTTTCTCTATAGGGGAAAATGTTTCATTATAGTCAATTCCTTCAACTTGGGAAAATCCTTTAGAAACTAACCGAGCCTTGTGCCTTTCAAAACTTCCATCTAATGCATACTTAGTTATGTAGACCCATTTAAATTTGACATGTTTTCTTCCTTTTCGAAGAGGTACAAGATCCCATGTATCGTTTGTCGTTAAACAACAATACTCTTCATTCATTGATGTATCCCAATATGGATGACCTAAATATTCTGCAAATGTCTCTGGATCACGATTCTCTAAAACTTGAGCCAAAAGAGAAGAGGCTTGCTAGAACTGTGAAAATGTCTGATGTTGATATGAAGGATCACTGGAAAGATCACTAGCTGCTTCTCGTGTTGAACAAACCCATCTAGGTAGCAGTGGTGTTACTGTTAGTTCAGGTTCAATGGACTCATATAGAGGAAGGTGAGAAGGAGGTGGTTGATTTTCATCCTCTGTCATCATCTGAAGAAGAAACCAAAATAGGAAAAAAAGAAGGAAGAACAGTTGAAGATGACTCACAGGACGAAGAAGGCACAATCTCTTAATTAGGCTCTCAGGCCAAGAGATTTTCATCAAATTTAACATCTCTTCTAATAATAATCACTGCAATGTGGTTGAAGAAGTCTTTAACCTTTGACATCTTCAGAATAACCAAAAAATATACGCTTATCACTTTTAGGCTGCAATGCTTTCCTTTTCTCATAAGGAATGTAAGCCCATGCTATACTACCAAATACACGGAAGTGACTTACATCTGATTTAATTTTAGTTGATGCTTCTTCCGGTGTTATATTTTTAAGAGCCTTTATGGGAGTGTGATTTACTATGTAATTGAAACAGGTGATGGCTTCCACCCAATACTTTAAACTTAATCCCTTAGATTGGATCATACAATTAGCCATTTATTTTAATGTGTGGTTCTTTCTCTCAGCAACACAATTTTGTTGTGGTGTATATGGAAAAATGTGTTGCATTTGGATGCCTTGTGTAATGTAGTAAATCGTAAAATTATTGTTCACTTATTCACCTCCATTCTCTGTTCTTAACCTTTGAATTTGATGTCCAGATTGATTTTCTACAACGTCCTTGTAGGCCAAAAAATTGTCAAAACATTTGATCTTAAGTTTTAAGAAGTAAACCCAAGTACGTTTGGAAAAGTCATCAATGAAAGTTAAGAAATACTTGCACCCATAAAAAGAACAAGAAGAAAGTGGACAACACAAGTCATTGTGAACAATTTTCAAAGGGCCCAAGGCATGCTAAGAGGCATGTTTGTCAAAACTGTCTCAATGATGTTTTTCGAGAACACAACTAACACAAACACCATCTCTACATGAAATAATAGGAAGACCAGTCACCATATGTTGATTACATAGTTGTTGTAATGAGCGATAGTTTAGATGACTAAACCGCTTATTAGATCATGCATTTTTGGAGTAAGCGTGGTAAGCAAGGAAACATGGACCAAAGGGAACAATGTGCACCAGAAAAGAAGGAAGACCAGCGTGACAAAGGGAAAAGGAAGCAGTGTGCGACATGATTTGGAGGAATCTCATGCAAATGTGGACAAACCTAGCTATTTTAGGGTTAGGGTTTTGGAGTCATAATGTAAGGGTTTTAACCCATTTTGTAGTATAAATAGAAGAGGTATAAGGTAGATTGAGGTATCCTTTGGTAATATCTTTTGTATGGTGTCTTTATGATGATATCTTGGGTATCTTTTGGTGTCTTTTTTGAGTCTAGAGTTTGGTATTGTTGAGAGCTGCGAAGTTCAGATGGAGTTGATGTAACTGAGGGTTAGGTCGCAAGCTGTGGAGCTTGGTGCAACCCTGTTCAGCCTCACCACTATTTACATATCCTATGATGTAATGTGTGCAATGTTATTTTGATGAAGAAGAAGAAATAAAAATAATATCTTTGTGGGCGTAACCCCAGTGGGGGGTGAACCACGGTAAAACCCTGTGTTACAATGTGTTTGAATGCTTTTGTTGTTTCTACAATTATGGTTAAATGGTTAGATGACTGAATGGTTTTAATCACAGTGCGCACTGGAATGTGTATGCAGAATGAATATTATGAATGAATGAAATAGTAGATGTGATGAATGGTATGATATAATGCATGGTTAAGTAGAGATAAAATTAAGAAGAACAACCCCCAATCCCTTCCATGACTGCGCACACCTGTGTCCTGCAGTCACCTGTAAACCATCTCGGGTGAGACTGCGTTGTGTGCTATGTGTACGGTGTAGCCTTCTGGTTTACCAGAAGGGCCGATGGTGAAAAGGGTTTTGTTGGAGAACTAAGGTAGAACTCAGGTCAACCCATACATCCAACAAATAGTATGTTTCTATATGGAACTCAAAAGGATGTCCTGGAAGGGGTTTGGTGAAGAAGATGCAGTGGTAGAAAGGGATGTTCAGGCCATGGAATCCTATGAAGAAAGAGATTGAAAGATGGTTGGAGACAAAGCAGTTTGAGTTCGCGTAGAAAGATAATAAGGGTTCCAGGTATACATCGCACTAGTACCTACAAAGGTATGTGTTTACTGATTTGCATGTGACATATTTCTTTTATTTTCAAAAGTTATCGCAGGAGTGGATATTAAGGTTGAAATATACTCATCTGACTAATCGAATTAGGCCAGTAGAGTGGACTGATGAAAATATTATGCGATTGGAAAGGGTTGATAACAAATTCACGCATGCAGTGGATTTTTGGTTAGATAATATTACTGTGGGGTTTATCACTGAGTTTGCAGTAGATACAACAAAGTCATATAATGCTACAGAGAACGATTTCTTGAGGGGACCTAGAGGGAGGTACATTAGGTATATCTGTATTCCGATCAAGATCTTATTACATGATAAAGGTGGGATGACCATGGAATCAAACAACTAGATCACTCTGCACCAATGGACGAGTTGGGGGAAGCACTAAGGAAGATCTAAGAAATGGAGAAGGCTCTTGAGAGTAGCCAAAAGAAGGAAGAAATGGACCCCATCATGATGGATGATGAATAGGACAAGGAAACCATAAGTAAATAAGGTGTGATGCATAGTAGATGACCCTACTAGTATAGGATGAATAACAAGAAGAGGGCAGTAGCCGAGCGAGAGGGCTTGGAAAATGATGAGGAAGAGGTAGAGGATATCTGTGCCAYAGGGCATATTGAGGATATCCTACACTCCACATATGAGAGGAAAACCAGAGGTCATGGGTCCGAGGAAGAAGAAGGATCTCCATTCTAGATCCAAATTATTATGGAACCCACAACCCCATGTGTGACTAAGACACCTGAAGAAGAAAAAACAATTAACCAGTAAGTGATTAGTGGTAGAATAATTTTTACAGGACGTGGGTCCAATAGCATAAGTGTAAGTTCAAAAAGTATTAGTCAAGTATCTACATCACATGGAGGTCATCGTTCAGTAAATTTCACAATAGCAGGACAATATCCAACTATTAGGTTACCATAGTTCTGAGGGAATGGGTCAGACAATCCAGAAATGCATTTGTTTATCTATGAGAAGATATGGGCAACAAAGAAGATTACATATTAATATACAAAGGTCGTGCAGTTGGAAATCACCTTTAGATTGGTGCATGGGTCTCGCAGGAAATAAACCAACATGAGTACCAAAAAATTTCGTAGAGGTGAAGAGGCAGTTAATAAATGTATTTTAGAAACCAAGCTCAGAAGACCAGTTTATGCATGAAGTGATAGATATTAAGAAGAAACTAGGAGAATCGATATGGGAAGTGGACCAGAAGTTCAATAGGCTAAAAGGTAAGTTAAAATACACTATTATTGATACAAAGTATATACATTTGTTTGTTAATTCTCTATTTCCACACTTGAAGCATCCTTTGAGACAGAAAAAATTCTAGAGCCAGATTGAGGCTCTGCAAGCAACATTACAGTTAGAATAAAACTAGTACAAGCATACAGATCCAGTTGTGGAAGAAATGAAACAATATCTAAAGAAATTAACATTCCATTTGAATCCGAACAAAGGAAAGGAGAAAAGAGATGTCTGGTGTATAATGTGCAGAACAGAAGGCCATCATAAGAATGAGTGTCCATTATTTGTGTAGTATATTGTAGTGGGTATGCCAAACTCTTTAGCTTTAGGAGGACCATGGTGTGAGATTTTAAAAACACATGGGAATGATCCCTATCATTTCCCCCTAGTGCAGGAGTATCAAACAATACAGAAGAGCACATTTTGTAATTTTGGCAAGTGAGTTGGACATGAAGAAAATGATTGTAGAACCTTGGAAATGATGAAAGAAAGGATTTTAGATACATATAGGGTGTAGGATGAACATGGAATATGAAAATATGCACAACCACCATCGTATAACAACGCACAACAACAACAATATAATCTCACGCAACATTTTTAAGCACAACCATAGTACAATAATGCGCAACAGTTTGGAGCACCACCACAACAGTTCCCAACACCACTGAAGTACAATAACGTGCAACTAAAGTATAATAAAGGACTTGAGTATAATACATCACGTAGAGATAATCAGGGAAACATAAGAGGCTTTAGAGGAGGAGGTCTTGGAGGAAGAGGCTTCAGAGGAGGTCGAGGACCATTTGTTTGTCATATCTTTAAGAAACCAAGGAATTGTGAAAGAGACTACCCATATCCACCTGCGATATGTATGTATTGTCGCGCAACAGACCATGAAACATAAGACTTCCCGACACTCTTGATAAAAATACAGGACAAGAAGAACCAGACCAATCATAACATGCAATGGATAGGGGTGGAAAACAGATAAGAAGATGAGAAGAAGATTAACATAGTTAATAAAGGTGGATATAAGAAAGGAGAAGATGAAACCAAGAAGGATCAAGACTAGTACCAGTGGGTCACTAAGAATACAACACCTTAACAAAAGTTTGATGCGCGCAAGGAGAAAGAGATATTTAAAGAAGCAAGGCATGAGATTCTGAAAGAAAATATTGCATCTACTTTAGGAACAAAACTAGAAGATGAGATAGTAGTGTATGACATGCCTTCATTATTTGATCATACCAATCAAGAGCATTCTTCAGACCAAGAAAGTAACTTAATAAACGTTTTGGGGTCATGTGTAAAACTGTTGAATAATAAAAATTCCTTACAAGTAATGAAGAATTTGTTAGAAAAGTATAATTCTGGGGAATACGGGGTAAAAAGAGTAAATCAGGTCTATAAGAAGAGAATAATCAATAGAGAATTCAGATTGAATGCCAACATAGGATATTTCAATATGGGGGACATCATACTCGACTTAGGATCTGAAGTCAATGTTCTGCCAAAGAAGACTTGGGAAGCTATGGGAGAACCTGAACTGGGGTATTCACCTATTCAGATGAATTTGGAAAATCAACATAGAATGGTGCCAATTGGTAGGTTGAAGGGGATTCAAGTAGATTTAGATGGTCTATGCACCATGGCAGAATTTGAAGTCATTGACATAGTGGAAACCACTTCTCCATATACAACATTGTTAGGTCTGGATTGAGATTTTGATAACCATTGTATTATAGATTTGAAGACAAGAAAGATGATATTTGAATCATGGGAATACACAGTTATTGCGCCATTGGATCCCTCAAAAGGAGGAAGGTATGTGGAACCCGCAACAAACAATATTCTGAGAGAAGATGTGAATCAACTATAAATAACTACCACGCATGAAGAGGATTATATAAACCCATATGCAGATGGTATTCTCATTTGGAGGAGTATTATTTCTTGTGCTTCAGACTCTGGCAGAGGACTGGAAAACTGGAATAAATGACTACATGAATTATCTACCAGGAGATGTGCCAGAATGACGCGCACACTGAGATGGATTGGTTCAGAGGTAAGAGAGCCTCCTACTTTTAATGGTATGAATGACTTAGAATATTTTTGGATGAAATTTGAACTAGAAGTAGTAGAAAGTCAGAGATTACTAAACTACTACATATGACCAAATTTGTCATGGTTTTTCATTGTTATTGCCACACATATCCGCCGCACTTTCCATGAAAGCAAAGACTAATTTTTGTGGAACTTTTTTCGTCGCTATATCCATGAACCAGGTTTTCGTGGAACTAGCAACGACATAAGGCCGCCACATGCCATCATCCTCAAGATAAGTTTACCTTGAAAAGTGTGGCAATAGCAACGAAACATCGTCATGATAGGGACAAAAAATCATGCCAAAGTAAAAAACTAACCAACAACTTACAATGCAGATGCCAGATGTGCAACAAAAAAGCATGGAATGTTGCAACAAACTTTCGTAGCTATTTCCACGAAAATCCTTGACTCACCAACAGTTTACGATGCATATTCTATATGTGCAATGAAAAAGCATGGAACATTGCGATGAACCTTCGTCGATATTGCCACGAAAAGCCTTGGTAGAGTAAAACTCATTTTTGTATGGAAGACGAACTTTTGTTGCTATTTCCATGAAAATTCTTGGTAGATTAAAACGTTTGCGTTGAAATTTCGTCACTATTTCCATGCCTCCTATAGGTTAAAAAAAAAAGAAAATCTACATGAAGAATTGGAAATAGTTGTAGAGAAGCAAATTTGTATAGTTGATAAGCTAGTCCCTTACACTACTAGACTCGAGAGATAGCTATTGGATAACCATTGTAGCCACCCTATGATATATTTGTATAAACTTCACCTACTTTATAATGATGATTCTTGGCAAATTTCCAGGATGATAGGGACATTTGTTGATTTTTTCTTATTGAGATCAAGTTGATACTCTAATATCATTTTCATAGACAAATTTTTTTTTCCCAAGGGCTTACTACCTTTGGATAATTCCTTTTCCCTAAGTGATGTTGGGAGTAAGAACAATCCTCTTAAGAGGCTTCAAAGATAAAGGTATCATACACTATCCTTATGAATATTGGTGCAGATGGTGACCCTAAAACTT
>SNQJ01S0194670.1:0-17614 GCA_010110895.2 Picea sitchensis | reverse complement strand
TAGAGGGGTAGGTTTTATTAGTCAAATAATTAGATAAGAGGTTTTATACATCAATTTAAATCATAATTTAAAAATAGATTATTATTATATTTAAACCATAATTTAATATAAATATACTGTAATTAAATTTATTATTGAAAATTTAGTTAAATGAAAATTTAATTAAATCTAGTTTAAGAATAAAATTTATGTGTTCAATTGTAGAACCTTTTAGAATGTCTTAAGTCAAGGGTGTTTGAGAAAGGGTGTTTGAGAAAGGTTTGAAAGTTGTATTTGCAAGAAAAATAATATACTTGAATGGAATTATGACATTTGAACTTTGTCACCATGCAAATTTACTAATTAAAATTGGTTGTCATACCAAAAAAAACCAACCAAATTTTAGAATATTCCATTTAACTTGTTATTATGGTATTGAGATTATAAATATAAGCATACTATATCGTAAATAACACATTAATAATCAAATAAATAACACATTAATAATCAAATAACACATTTCACTTTAAATGTAGTCTAAGTAACACATTAATGACCAAATAACACATTTGGCAAGAATATAGAATAACAAGAAAAATAAAGAGACTAAACATAATAAAAAAATGTTGAAAACAAACTAGGCAAACAACAAATTCATCTAGAAACATTTAGCACACATTCAGCCCTTTGAATTCTAGCTTTTCAGTTAAAATTATGCCATTAAGCAAGCATTGGGTGGTGCAAACCACTATGTCACGAGCAGAATTACTTGTATCACATTAAACACATTAGATTTTGGTGTTACTTTGACTATATTGTGCATGCATGCATCAATATGTAAAAGTAGAAAAGGTTATTCATGCATCAACATGTAAAAAAGTTATTTAAAGGTTATTGTAAAATAAGTAATTTTGAAGTGGCACAGTGTTGTGTATACATAATATATTTTTTTACATGAATTATTATATTTATAAGTTTATAAATTCAATGCTTAAGGTATTAATGATTCATTAAGTGAGTAAGGAGTTGAGAGTTGTTATTTGAAACTGGTATTAAAAGGGTATCCCCTCTTACTTTTAATGAGCTAATCCATTATCAATTAATATTGTCATTCATATGAGTATTTTTCTATTTCAATAGAGAATCATTGAGATGTCTTTAGATCCATATTTTGAAAATGGCTTGTGCATTCCAATCTTAGGTGTGTAGTTTCTCTTAGCCACTATAATTTTTTTTACATGAGCTATTACATTTATAAGTTTATAAATTTAATGCTTAAGGTATTAATGATTCATCACTAAGTGAGTTGAGATTTGTTAATAATTCATATTAATAACTCATCACTAAGTTATTTTAGAGTTTAGATTTTTTAATGTCTAGTCACTAAGTTAGTTGAGGGTTGTTATTCGAAACTAGTATTAAAAGGGGTCTCCCCTCTTACCTATGAGATAATCCATTATCAATCAATATTGTCACTCATATAAGTACTTCTCTATTTAAATAGAGAATCACATTGATATGTCTTTCTCCATATTTTGAGAATGACATGTGCATTCCAATCTTAGGGGTGTAGTTTCTCTTAGCCACTCTTTGTTGTGTTTTTTTGTTATTTCTCTCATTATCATTACTTGCTATAATGTATTGTTCATTTGGTTACATGGACATTACACATGCTAGCATGGGGTCAACTTGTAGACCTGAGTAGCACAGCTTCTGGATATAGATAAATATATATATACTTCATTGTTAAATAAGAAGCAATACCAGTGAGATATTTATATTTACTTCTATGTATTTGATTCAATGGAAACTTTTTTATCAACTATTTTACAATGTGTTCAACACACTACCTACAATATTAGCATATATTTTGGGTTAGGTTATGTATTGTTATGTTTTAGCAAAAAAATTTTTAGCTTGTTCTGATAAGTTAAATAAGTAATAAAAAATAGATCATTACATTATTGGCTATTTGTGCACTTGATGTATTGGCAACCTTTGGGTTTGTGTATTCCAGCTTCACCCAATTTTTTTTCTTTTTCTACTGCTATTTGCAATTTTTGTTTTTAGCTTCAAGAGGCTTAATGAGGATGTATTTTGTCTAATAAAGTTTGTTTTTAAATCATAGGAATCAGGACAATGTCTATAATTCTTTTTAAAATCATTTCGCCACAACCCCATTGTTGAAGAGGTGGTTAAAGTAGTAGTTCATAAAAGTTACATTAAAGTGTTCATACCAGAGTATGCATATGGGATAAACGTGTTAAAGTCTTAGAATACAAATCCAAAGTTAAACTATTGATGTGTGGAGTGTGGAAGACTAGTAAGAAAATCCAAATAGAAATGTAGAGCAGAGCTTGCATCCAAGAAATAAGAGAGGAGAAAAGTCTTTACGATAAGTTGATTCAAGCCCACAACTTGTGTAGTGAAAGTATATGAAGGAAGAGAAAATGGAAAAAGAAGAATGGGGAGGAGGAACGTGTTATGAGGGTTGGACACCCCACATCTGATCCCACATTAGAGAACATAGGGAAATGTTGAAATGGTGAGAGAGGGTTTTGGAAATACTTTTTGTGAGATCTATATTCTTCCCTTAAATTGTTAGTAATGTGTGGGGTAGGGAATATATATGACTCAATACTTCGAGTGGAGTCATGCATCCGACATTTTTGTGTTCTATGTTAATAACATGTGTTGTGGGGATGGGAAGTTCTAACAATACAAATTTTAGTGGACCTACATGCATGTGTAAGAAATTCTACGAGGAATAAATAATATAACAAGAATCCTTTTGATGGGTTGTATCCACATGTAAAGAAACCAATTTGGAGGCATGATATAGAGTGAGGAGAAAAGGACAAGGTGATAACATGCAAAAATATTTACAAGAATGAAACTCCCATATCCTGCATCAATGTAGACTTTTGTCTTATGTGACTGCCACTAAAGAGCATGGTGTGGATGAAATTGTTTCTTCTATGAATTCCTTACTTATTCTTTAGCATATGATAGGCTTTGTTGAGTTAGAGAAATAAATTTAGTACCATTGTGTGACATGGCACAAGGTCTTACTCATAAATTATCATGATTTACAACACACCATGATATGATTAGAATTAATCATTTGGAGGCTCAAAGGATGTGTGTGCATATTTTATCTAATGTAATGTCATTAATAGTGAGAGTTGGTGAAAGCCAATCGTATAAATCTTTTTAGTTTAAAAGGAAAACCTTGTGGAAAATTCTTTGAGTACTTCCCCATGATCCATGGATGGTAAATAGGGTAAATCCTCGGTCCTCATTATGGAGCCTAACATTGAGGTGATATAGAGAGTCTATCTCATGAGAGCACCAACTTTGGGGGAGATATCTCATGTCTAGTTCATGACCGCTTGAGCTAACCCTTAGGGATTGAAAATTTGAAGGACATGATAGTGGTATTTGATCCATTTATGTGTGCACATGTCACAAGACCATTTAACATAATCTTTATATGTGAAACCACATGTTTGACCACTACCTCAAGGTGACACCATGGATCTAGGAAAATCCCTCATAGAATTGAACCTTGCCCATTGATCTAGGTGGATATTGGTGGCCACCCACCTATTCCAACTAGCTCATCTTGACAGTTTTTAGCTCAACACGTTTCTTTGTAATGATGACATTTCTTTGTAATTGTGGGTTCTGTACTTCCGGGGCTATCCTGAATCCCTACACAACATCCAGGTGGATATTGGTGGCTGCCCACCTATTCCAACTAACTTATTTTGGAAATTTTCATGTCAATACATCTTTTTGCACTTCCAAGTCCGTTTTGGGAACCTAAAAAGTGTTTTTTTGGCTTGCCACGGTCAAATTGTAAATGAAGTCAGAGTTCAAGATAATGTGTAGTTATTGAAAATACCTTTCCAATGGCCTATCACAAACCTAAAATAGAGGTCGTATGCAAAATTTACGACCCTGGGAAGTTGAGGTACCAACTTACCCATTAGAGCCCACATAACTTTTGGCATTTCATCTCCTAGAGTTAGGTTTTTGGGTGTCTATGGTTTTGGAATTCATGAGCAATATTAAAAATTCCTTTGGAGCCTCATTGTAATCATCATGCTCAGACGAATGCACTTAGCAGCCACATCTCTTCTCAGAGATAGCTACAACCATTCGAGCAAGTTGTTTTCAATTCTTCATTTTTACAGTTTCATCCTATTTTCTTTATTCAATATAAGTTATTGCTCATTGGATATATGTTGTTGTTCTTTTTATCTCTGTGTTATTGTATTCAATCTGTTATTCATTTCAATCCGCTCATAAATATGGTTCAATGGTATCAGAGCGGTCTGCTCTTCATTTTTTTTCTTTGTACATGTCCCCAACAAGCTCTGGGTAGAAGAAGTTGGGACTTGAACCAATCGAGCCTTTGCAAGATTGGTTGCGCTGATCTCAACAAAACATGATGGGGTACGAGAAGAAATATGATGGAGCAGGAGATCCTTTTAAATTGTTGCTTAAGGAATCCCTTACACGAAAAAGGAACAAAATGATGGAAAAATTTGCACAGATCCTTTGGCGATTGTCCACAGGAGACACATATTCATCAAGAGGCCATGAAACCCCCTTCAGGATACAGGTAAATTTTGATATTCCATTATTTGAAGGACTGATAGATGCAGATGTTGTAGATAAATGGTTGAATCTACTCAAAGAGTATTTTTCGGTCCACAATTTTTTCAATAGAGAAAATATTACTTTTTCACTCCTCAAGTTCGTCCCCCATGTTAAGGACTAGTGGTATACTTACTATGAGAAAAGGGCCACAGAGGACTATGCAATATTTTTGGTTGCCCCCACATGGGATTCCTTCATGGATTCTGTTAAAGAACAACACTACCCTATTGGAAGCTACGAGGACCAGTACACAAGATGGACCACGCTGCATTAGGAAAGGGACTAGACAATACCACATTTCACCAATATTTTCCATACCCTGTGCACCAATATGGGCATCAAAGACTCTGAACAACATCTGGTGCTAAAATACTGCGACTGTGTTGATAGATACAGTCAAACATAAATGGAGTTTTTAGACATCACATCATTAGGTGTAGCTTATAGATATGTTGTTAATATCGAGCATAAATTTAAGAAGAAGAGGTGAGAGTTTGGATTTGCAAACTCCTCACAGTTGAACCAGGGAAAAGGTGGCCCCAACCCATAAAACAAGGGACAGAGCAAAGATGGCCACTTTCAGGATAACTAGTCCAAGCCACAACCCAAGAAGGCTAATGAGAAGTCAAAGAAGGACACCGTAAATTGGTGTGAATACCATAAAATACCTTGGCACAACATCGAAGAATGTCGCTCCAAGAAGTCACTGGTGGTTGAGCTGAAAGATTCTGGGTCAGAGGCAGATTTTGACTCTGAATCAAATCTAGAAAGAGGGAAGAAAATTATTGATGTCGAACCCAGTGCCACTATCGCTACCACCAAAGTCCATCCAAGCAAACCAAAAGAACCAAAGGACGGGGAACACCTCTTTCACTCACAGATGTGGGTAAAGAGGGCTCTTCTTCATTTCATTGTCGATAGCGGTAGCCAGAAGAACCTGATATCAACAGAGGTTTACAAGTGGTTGGACCTGTCGATGACACTGCACCCACAACCCTACACAATCGGTTGGATTTTCCAAGGAAGAGATCTATGTTTCATCCAATAGTGGCGTCTTCCCTACGACATCAAGTCCTTCAAAGACGAGGTATTGTGTGCTATTGCTCCCCTTGAATTTTTTTATGTTCTTTTAGGCCAACCATATTTGTGGAAGTGACATGTTGTGTATAAGTCTAGACCCTGTAGTGTTATTATTACTTTGGGTAGACAATTGTACAGGATACCAGAGGTAGCATCGCCTACCGTTATTTCTTTAATCTTTGCTAAGCAATGCAGTAAGGTCATTTCATATACTGGGAAGTTCATCTTCTTTGTGATCTGTGCTCACAATGAGCAGAAGGTCATTTCCAAATCTGTGACCTCTACATAGAACCTCTCTTTGAAGAAAAAGAAAGTGGAAGGGATCGTGGAAGAGTATAGAGACATCTTCTCCTCACCCACCAGGGTACCGACACACTCCCAATTCAAGCATCCAATTGATCTAACCCCCTATGAATCTTTTTCTAATGGACCAGTATATCATCGCTCGCTGATGGAAAATGACGAAATCAAGTGTTAGATCCAAGAGTTTCTTCAAAAGGGGCACATTTGATCTATATCCTCCCCTTGCAGAATCTTGATTGTACTAGTGCAGAAGAAAGAAGTGACATGGTGTTTCTGCATTGATTACAGAGCATTAAACAAAATCACAGTTAGGAACCGGTACCCAATTCCCTGAATTGATGACCTTCTTGACCAACTCAAGGGGTAAAAGTTCTTCAAGAAGATTGAACTAAAGTCTGGCTACCACCAGGTTCCCATCGAGCCGACTGATGTATGGAAGATAGCTTTCAAATATAAATAAGGTATCTTAGAATGGAGAGTCATGCCCTTTGGCTTAACAAATGCACCAACAATTTTCATGAGGTTGATGGATGATGTATTGAGACCCTTCACCAACTCTTTTGTGGTGGTATATCTGGATGACATCCTCATCTTCAATAGAACTTAGGAGGAGCACATGCAACATATTCAACATGTTTTGAGCACTCTGCGACAACACAAGCTATATACCAACTTGGAAAAATGATTGTTTGGCATGAACAAGCTCCAATAATTGGGATACATTGTTGATGATCATGGGGTACATGTGGATCCAGCTAAGATCCAAGTCATCCATGAATGGTCATCCCTAACAACACTAACCAAGCTTCGGAGCTTCTTGGGACTTGACAACTTCTAGAGAAGGTTCGTGTTAGAATTCTCCCATACTGCATGGGCCCTCAACCAAGTGACCAAGGGTGGTAGCAAGGAAAATTTTGCATGGGGGAAGGAAAAACAATGAGCATTTGATGATCTTGAGCATCGCTTGTGCTTAGATCGAGTAATATCCTTACCTGATATGCAACAACCGTTCGAGATTGAGACTGATGCATCCGACTATGTTGTATGCATAGTTATCACTTAGTATGGTCATCTAGTAGCATACCATAGTGAGACCTCTCAAATACCGTCCAAAAATACCCCATCGATGACAAGGAAATGTGTTCCATTGTGCAAGTTTGTCGTCAATGGAAACATTACATTTTGGGAAAGGAGACAATCATCCGCATCGATCACAAGCCTATGCAGTTCATAAAGACACATGGGAAGTTGAAAAATGACCTCCATAAAAAGTGGTCCACATACCTACAATAGTTCCATCTCAGCATCAAGTATAAGACAAGGAGCACAAATCATGTCACTGACTGCCTCAGTTGACCTCCCATTGTTGCACTCACCACTGTGCTCCATTCCTATGGGCATGAGGCATCTGAGTGGCCCCAACTTTATCAACGTGATCCTTACTTCACCATCGCCTATCAACTCTTGGGTACAAGCACAAATGTCGCTGATTTTTCACATTCAAGATGGCCTGTTATGCCATTTGGGCCACCTCTGGGTTCCTGCAAGAGAGCGTGCAAAGCTGATTTGGGAGGCTCACTACAGTTGGATGGCAGGACATTTTGGCGGGTAGAAAACTATGGCCATTCTACAAAAACATTTTTATTGGCCAAAACTTCGACAAGACGTCAACAAGTATATCATATATTGCACTTCATGTGCCATTTCCAAGCTAGACATCAAGAATAAAGGCTTATACACCCCTCTTCCTACTCTCGAGAGGCCTTGGGAATCCATCTCGATGGATTACATGTCTGTCCTTCCATCCACCAAGAAAGTCAATGATTGTGTATTTGTGGTGGTTGATTGGTTTTCAAAGATGGCCATTCTCACAGCCTGCAAGAAGAGCATCAAAACGACATATACTGTCAAGCTCTTCTTCGAACAAGTGTTGGTGCATTTTGGGATACCACAGAAAATCATCTCAAATTGGGAGAGAAGGTGCCTCAACACATTTTGGTCGAGTCTCTGGTCACTGTTGGACACCAAGCTCACTAAATCCACTTTTTTCCACCCCCAAACCGATGGCCAAACAAAGGTTGTCAATCATATCATTATGCACATCCTGTGCATGTATAACTCTAAACATCTTCACACATGGGATGAGAGTCTTCCCTATATTCAAAACAACTACAATAGGGATCTCCATAGATCCATCGACCATAGTCCATTTCAGGTGGGGTTGGGATTCCAACCCTTGGGTTCCATTGATGTTGCACTACCTCTTGTAACCACAGAGGAAGAATCTTTCCATGTTCAGTATGAGGCCAACAAATCCACCAGATTCATTGACTGGATTCAACACATCTACCAATAGGTCCATGATATTTTTCATAAAGACAACGCTAAGTACAAGAAATTCCATGATTAACACTAGGTACCACACAAGTTTCAGGTGGGAGACAAGGTTTGGTTACATTTGCAGAAAGAGAGCATTACAGGGCCCCATCAGAAGATCCTTCCAGTTCCCTATGGGCCTTACACTATCACCAAGGCTATGGGTGATAATCATGGTGAGCTCAACACTCCCCCCTTCCTTGGTTTTCACCCAGTGCTCAATGTGGACCTCCTTCATCCATATTTTCCACCATTATTGGACACCTAGGAGATCACAGAAAAATTGACACCAACAGAGCTCAACCCTGACTGCATGGAACATGCATCCACTGATCAAATAGTGGACACATAGGTCAAGGAAAATCGCTAGAAGAGGATCCATCTTTATCGGGTTTTCAAGGTAGGGAAGCTCCTGCACCAACACAAGTGGCTCACTCGAGGCCAAATTCAACAAAACTTTCCTCACCTGATGGGGGAACTCAATGCAATGGATATCATTTCTTCCTAAGGGGGAGGATCGAACCAAGTGGATATTGGTGGCCACCCACCTATTCCAACTATCTCATCTTGACATTTTTTAGTTCAACACGTTTCTCTATAATGATGAAATTTATTTGTAACTATGGGTTCTGCACTTCCAAGGCTATATTGAAGCCCTACACAACATCCTAATGGATATTGGTGGTCGCCCACCTATTCCAACTGGCTTGTTTTGGAATTTATGTCAGTACATCTTTTTGTACTTCGAGGGTTGTTTTGGGGCCCTAAACAATGGGAAGTTGAGGTAGCAACTTACCTATCAGGGCCCACATAACTTTTGGTGTTTCATCTCCTAAGGTTAGGTTTTTGGATGTGTAGGTTTTTGGCATTCATGAGTAATTTTTAAAATTCCTATGGAGCCTCATTGTAATCATCCTACTCATGCGAATGCATGTGGCAGCCTCATCTCTTCTCAAAGATAGCTACCACCATTCAAGCAAGTTTCTTTTAGTTCCGTAGTTTTACAGTTTCAACCTATTTTCTTTATTCAATAGAAGTTATTGTTCACTAGATATTTGTTGTTTCTCTCCATATATTTGTGTTATTGTATTCAATTTGTTATTCATTATGTTCCTCTCATAATTCTAGATCACCCATTGGTGAAAAAAGCCTTTCTCCTCACCAATAGATCCATTTTGTCATGGACCTAGAGTCTACCCAAATTTTTCTTTGCAACTTGAGTCCTCCCCAAGTCATTTTAGCACATGAGGTCATGCAACATTTCCTTTCTTCTATCATGGTGGTTCAACCAACCTACAACTAATACAACCAAACTACACATATTCACTTAAGGTATGCCCATAACTTCACCTTAAGATACAATAGTTAGATGCACAACCGATTCCAATCACAAACCCATATCATCCAACAATAGGCATGTGTCTAGTTGTAGCCTTAAAACATCCCAGAAGTACTAACACTTAGCCAATTCACAATACTTAGCTAATTAACAATAATGAAAGGAACATAAACATCCAACAATCATAAAGCATCTACAATACAACACAAGTATGTGTGGCACCCAAGGTAGTGCCAAACACTTTATTATATGTAGAATGTTTACACTATACAATAGAAGAGCCCAATCAATTTCTTGTGGCTCATTTTATAGTCTACAATTACAAAGGCAAGAAGACTATAGAACTTTCAATCCAACCCCTAAAGTAAATGGTAGTTGCAATCTCATGCTTGCAACTCTATTGTAACATCCCCACTATAATCCTGATTTTTGTTTATGCATAATGTAGAGATGAATATGGCTATGGCCAAGCAATATAATATGTGAATTGTATTTATGATTTTAATAAATATAATGTGATGCCAGCTTCTCAGAATATGGATAGAGATGGGGGATGATTTATCCACAATAAATATAATGCCTAAGAGTGTCTAAGAGGGATCCAAGGAGGAAATTAATTATGGGTATTAATTCAACCCAGGTCTCAGAATTTTAGTACCATTGGGGATAACTTCTATTTTTTGTTTGAGTGTATGAGATCCCAATCATTTAATATCTATCAGGGTTGGGTGTGGAACTGAAATCCATAGTTATTGGAAGCATGGGGTTGTAGTACAATCCATAGGGTAGAGTGAGAAATCAACTATGTTGGGAAAATAGAGGAAATTCGTATTGGGGGAGAATAGACAATTTTTCAAAGGGATATTTTGGCATGAACAACAAGGGAGAGAAAGAAAAGAGAGCATTGGATCTAGACTGAGAAGGTTCAGATAATTATGGATAATGTTGGAGTGTCTTTGGAATTTAATGGAGCTGGAAATTGAAGAGTGAGGTTGTTAAGATTGAAGAGTGAACTCATGGGCGAGTTGCACTGTATCATCAAGTGTTGTTGTTTTTTTTGTTGGTATTTTTCCTGGAAGGAAGTTCCCTTGGGTTCCCAACTAAGAGATTCATGGTCACGTGTTCTAGAGAGACCCTGATAAATGAATGGGATGCCTGAGGGAATGAGAGCAGTGAAGGGGTACATTCCTTGGGTTGGGCAGGTCAAGAGGAAGAGAACTAGAGGAAATTCGAGTTAGTTGTAGGAGAATACCAATGGGTTGTGCATTTAGATCTATGAGGGGTTATGAGTGGACTGTGAGAGGCACCATGCTCTTTTGTATTTCTATCCCTATCTTGGGGGTGAATTGATGTTGAGATTTAGAAAAACGGATCTATGGTTGGGTGGAACATCCTTCCCAAGTAATTGGTTGCACAAACATTTAAAAGGACAAGTGTTTATTTATTTTATGAGTTATCTTATGAGTTATATGAATGTGGATTTGATCATGGGTATGAGAATGGTTTTTATGTGTTGTTGTAGATGATTTTATGGCTGCATTATGTTATTTTTTAATGGTGTAGATGAATTTGGTTATAGGTTTCAGATTTTAGTTAAATATGTATTAAATTCGTAGCTCGTAAGCTACAAGAATTAATTAGCAATTTTATTTTTTTTGAATTTATGTGTTTTTCTGCAAGTAATGTTCCCTCGTTAAGTTGGGGTATGTTACAAAATGTTATCAGAGTGACAGGTTCAAACATTGAGCCTATATGGGCCAAACTAAGCACAAAAAGGTTAAAAATTGCATAGTTAAAGCTCAAAGAATGTCTACAATGAAGTTGTTAGATTTATCTAGGAAAAAGAGTGAGGAGATTGTTGTAACTTTGGTAAATTTGAGTTCAAGGGTTAAAATCCCCAATTTTAATCTTTAAATACTCATGTGTTGGGTCTGTAATCAGTCGAATTCAGGAAATTAAAGTGTAGCCATGAAGAATTGGGCGAAATTTGGAAAAATCCCCAATTTCTGCAGCGAAGTTGGTTGAAATCTTCGATGTGGGAGTGTTTCAATTCATGTGCATAATTTTATTTTATGCATACGAGGATGAAATTGGCCAAAGAAAGATTATTTTTTGGTTCCATGGCAACCTTCATAAAAAAAAACTTAAAATTATGCAATTTGGGAAAAATTCGAAATTTGGGAAATTTTGGGTATTTTTATTGTACACGACATCAACATGACATGGAGGCCACATGGCGGTGATGTGGAAAAAGTGACATGCTAGAGGTGATGTGGAATTCCACGGTGGCAGGGCCATGGTGGCAAGTGATGTGGGAGCCGCATGAGGCGGTGGTATGGCCAAACCATAACCCACTATCGCATGGAAAGCGAGCGGTTTTGAGCCTATGACCTTGTACCATGTGACACCATCGTGATTGTGTCATGTAGCACAAGGAAAACTACTATTGTTCCCCAAAAGGATGTTAATGTCTGTGCATTTTCGGGATGCAACATGGCCTTTCAGTCGTTTATCTCACACAATCTCCATTGTCGGATCTAGGAGTCGTGCAAATTTGTGCGCACCAAAGTAAAGGTGCAGAATGGGACCTGCCCATCCTCGAGGCCAATGGATGGGATCCATGTGGAGTCTATCATCCAGGATGAGATGCTTGTCCCATCCAAGGTCAGATGAGTACCAGCTAGGTAGGTGGGGCCCACAAAATATTAATATTGTATTAATGTTTAATGTCAACGTAAGAGAAAGAGGAGAAAGAGAGAGAGAAGGTTGATGAGGAAGGATAGGAGGGTGACATGGAATCATGTTAGGGTTCCACACCGACCCAAAATTCCACATCACTAGACACGACAACAAGGATGCCACATAGGCAAAATTGTTCCAAAGTGTCAAAATGAGATGAAACTTATTTTGGCCATAACAAGAGCATAATAACTCAAAATGAGATGAAAATTTTGGGATTTGTCTGCAGTAAGGAGGGATACACATGTGACAGAGAGGGCCATTATCCATTTCTGCTTAGATTTGTCAGAAAATGCAAAATAGGGGTTTTTAAAGATCTAGGTATATATCACTCAAAAAGGCCCAGACCACGCTAAAACTCTTTGAGAGAGTGCAGGAATTAGGCATGGAAATAACCCAAGAAGGAAATGAATAAATCCAAAGGGGTTTGGAATGGGGAAACTGAAATAGGTAAAAATCCACTATTTTGTGCCACTTTTTGGGGATTTTTGGGATTTGCGGGGGAAAGTGTCTCTAGATGGAAAATCTAGAAAAATTTATTCACTCAACTTTTTGTACACTCATTAAGACAAATAATTTTGGTTTAGTTAAAATTTCTGAGAAGTGCACAATTTGGGAGATAACTTGTTTGGCTAAAAATTCTAAGTCTGGAAAAAGGGTTTAGAAAAGGGCAAAGAAGTCATTTCCATATTGTTGTAGTTTCTGACCAGAGCATTAGAATAACAATATGAGAGTTGTTATGAGTTCTGTGTCATAATTATTATCTATGTGTCATACAAATTTTTCTCTTATTCTTGACATATTTACTTCTACAAGTGGCAAAAGTTGGTGTATGAGAATTTTTTCACTAGAATGAAAAATTTATAAAAGGGG
Source organism: Picea sitchensis (assembly GCA_010110895.2). Taxonomy (NCBI): domain Eukaryota; kingdom Viridiplantae; phylum Streptophyta; class Pinopsida; order Pinales; family Pinaceae; genus Picea; species Picea sitchensis. The sequence continues at coordinate 4,257 of SNQJ01S0194670.1, read as the reverse complement.
TAAATTAGCAATATTTAGATGGCCATTACTTTTTGCTCAGAAATCAGAATTGAGAAAAAAAATAGTTGTTGGAAATATCTTGGATGGGAGAATACATTTATCAACCCATAAAATTGATTTGGGCGACATAAGTTATATTCAATGCAAAGGAAGATGATTGGTGACATTAAAGGGAAGAAAAAATTGTGTATTGTTTTCCATAATTGTGTATGCATATATTTTTGTCTAACACAAATTTATTTGCATGCAAATTTTCTTGTAGAGTTTAGAGGTACAAGAAGGAATTTTGGTTCCTATATGAGAGCCAAATCCATGGAATATGCCCAAGGGTCCTACAGTCATGGAGGGGAATTTAGAGGGCTACATGTTAGCATGGGAAATGATGAGACAAAATATAATGGAAGAAGAGAGAGGAAAGATTCTATAACTATGAGAATCCGATAGAGAGAATTGTAGAGTTATATGGAAGATAATGACAAGATTATGAAGGCTCGAGAAGGGATACTTCATAGCTTGAACATGTTGCAGAAGCAAGCCAATAAAGACTCTGGCACAAATAAAGCAGCTAGTGCTAGACAAGTGACATCATCCAGATCCCATGGCAGAAAGGATGAGCATGGGAATGGAAATCATTCAAGGAGCATGAGCATGTGCCATCATTTCCTAGAGTAATCCACTTCGAGAGCTCATGCAATTTCAAGGATAAGAAGCAACCCAAGTGTGTCCCCTGTGAGGAGACAAAGGATAAGGCCTAAGGGAGACATATTGCAAGGTGAACTTGGGAAAATCAAGCCACCAAATTTCAATGGCGAGCATAGGAAGGGAGAAGAGGCTAGGGTATGGTTGTTGGAAATGGATAAATATTTCTAGCTGCATGATTATCCCTCCATGGAAGAAATAAGAATTGCAACCTGCCATTTTCAAGCAAAAGGAATCCATGTGGTGGGATCAACTTAATCAAGAAAAATACCTTGATGAGAGCAAGGTCTCATGGAGGAAGTTCAAAGGATATTTCTAGGAGAAATATTTTTCTCAGCATTATTATGAAAGAAAGATGAAATAGTTCTTTGAACTCAAGTTGGGAAGTATGACAATGGATGAATATGACAAGAGATTCTTTGAGTTGTTGAAGTATGTGGATTTTATAAAGGATGAGAAGGTCAAAATCCAATGGTTTCTAAGTGGATTACCCTCTTTATATAGTGATAATATACAATATGATAACCCCAATACCTTGGAGGATACCATAAAGAGAGTAAGGCATATTTATGAGCAGATCAGAGGGAGGCCAGTCTTCCAAAAGTATTTGAATGACAAGATGAATGGTAATAAGGAGAAAAGGACAAAAATGCTTTAAGATGCCCTTTTTCAAGAACAACTCCCAAGTGAATCAACAAGGACAGTCAAACAAAAATGAGAAAAAGGAAACATATTCTTTTGAGAAAAGGCCAAGGAAGTAGCATGTATAATGTTGGTGATGTGAGGGAAATCACTTATATAGGGATTTCCCTCACAAAGGTGAAAGAATGAGGACTTTTCATAACATTCAAGAGGTTGAAATAATCGAAGACATGAGGAAGAATGCCAAGGATTTATGTAGTCTTGGACAACAAGAAAGTAGAGTATCAGTCCCCCATGATTGAAGTGGAAGGTAAGATTCATAACCACACCATATCAATTTTAATTTATTCTGGAACTATCCATAGTGACATAAAATCTAACATTGTTGAAATGTTTCACTTGCAAAAGAGTTAGAATAATAAATCTTGGTTAGTTCAACTATCCACAGGGGATAAGAGAAAGATCAATGAGTTGGTTAAAGATTATCAAATAGACATGAATGGACTCAACAGAAAGGTGGATGTGCATTATACCTTTGGGTTGATATGAATGCTTAATTGACATGGATTGTTTGGAGAAGCACCATGTTGTCCTAGACTAGTACAAAAAGACAATAACTTTTATTGATGAAGAATGGAAGAAAGGAAAGATTCAAGGCATTCCATGAGCTATTTCTGTTAGAGAAATATCAACCATGCAGCTGAAAAAGTGTTTCAAGAAGGGATGTAAATTTTTTGCAGCCCATATGGAAGAGTAAGTGAGAGATAAAGTGGAAAGTATTGAAGACCACCCAGTATTGAAATATTTTGAATATTGTTTTGGGGAGATCCTGATATTTCCAACAAAGATAGATATTTATTTCTCTATTGGTTTGGTTTCAGGAGTTGCCCCAGTGTCCAAGACACCTTACATAATGGGCACACCGGAATTAAAAGAGTTGAAAATGCAACTTGAAGAGTTGTTAAATAAGCGGTATATATTCCCAAGTGTATCACCTTGGGGATCCCTAGTTCTTTTTGTGAAGAAGAATGATGGAACCTTGAGACTATGTATTGATTTCAGGGATTTGAATAAGGTTACAATAAAGGTGCAAGAATATGTTTTTGATCAACTGAACGGTGCAAGAATATTTTCAATATTTATTTGAGATCATGTTATCATCAAGTGAGGATAAATGAAGAATATATCAGCAAGACAACGTACATAACAAGATATGAGAATTATGAGTTTAGAGTAGTGCCATTTGGGCTATTAAATGCCCCAATTGATTTTATGTTCCTCATGAATGGAATGTTCAGGGAATACTTGGACAAGTTTGTAATTGTTTTCTTGGATGATATTCTAGTCTACTCTAATATAAAATAAGAGAATGAGTAGCATTTGTGAATGGTGTTACAAGTTTTGAGAGAGCATAACTTGTATGCCAAGTTAAGTAAGCACATATTTTATGAAAAGAAGATTCACTACTTGGGGAATATTATTTCAGCAGAGGGGATGATAGTTGACCCCGAGAATATAGAGGNTTTGTGAATGGTGTTACAAGTTTTGAGAGAGCATAACTTGTATGCCAAGTTAAGTAAGCACATATTTTATGAAAAGAAGATTCACTACTTGGGGAATATTATTTCAGCAGAGGGGATGATAGTTGACCCCGAGAATATAGAGGACATTAGAGGATGGATAGTGCCAAGAAATGTCACAGAGGTAAGATATTTTATGGGTTTTGCTGGTTATTACCGAAGATTCATAAAACAATTTTCAAAGATTGCAAGCCTAATCACTTCTTTGAAAAAGAAGGGAGTGAAATTTGAATGGACTCCCAAATGTGAAGAATTTTTTTAACAATTCAAAGATATTTTGACAAGTGCACCCATATTAAACATTTCATATTCAGATGAAGATTTTTTAGTGTGCACTAATGTATGCAAGGAAGGGATTGGTGGAGTCCTCACTCAAAAAGAGCATGTGGTATGCTACAAGTCTAGAAAATTAAAGAAGCATGAAAATAATTATTCTACACATGACTTGAAGTTAGTAGCAATTGTTCTTGCCATAAAAATGTAGAGACATTATCTCATGGATCGAAGATTTGAACTAAGGACATACCACAATGGTCTTAAGAATTTGTTTGTACAACCAACATTAAATGCTAGACAAACTAGATGGTTGGAATTTTTGAGTGAATATGACTTTGAAATCAAGCATATTAAAGACAAGGAGAATCAAGTGGATGGTGCACTCGGAAGAAGAGCACATGAAGTGCATATTTCATCCATTAAAATGTTCAAAGCAAATTTAAAAGACAAAATTTTAGAGGATGGAAATGCAGACCAACACTACATAAAAATAAAAGAAAACTTACATCAAGGAGTTTTACAACATAAATTTAGTTATTATGAGTTGAAAGAGGATGGAATCCTCATGTACAAAGGAAACATATATGTGACAAATTCAGGAGAGATGAAAAATATAGCATTGAGGGAAATGCATAATGTGCCATATGTTGGGCACCGAGGATACCAGAAAACAATAGAAGTTGTAAGAAGCCAATACTTTTGGCCAGGAATGAAGAAAAAAACGGCTAATTATATTTCTAGATGTTTAGAGTGCCAAAAAGTAAAGACATAACATAGACATCCAATGGGGCTGCTACAACCATTTCCTGTTCTCTTAAGAACCAAACATCAATATAGCATAGAAAAACCTCAGAAAAAGTACTCAACACCTTGAAAAAGAGATAATTTCAGATACTAAGCCTCTTTGAGGGGGCAAACTCCTTTTACCCCACTTAAATGTTCAAGTACAATATGATTCAAAATGAAAATGTCTCCTTGGCATATATAGGAGACTAGGAGGTATAATTACAACTAATGGCCTAAAGCCAACATAAATAAAATAACATTACTAATATAATAT
>SNQJ01S0194669.1:7016-24630 GCA_010110895.2 Picea sitchensis | reverse complement strand
GGAGATGGTTGTACGAAGAGAGTAGTATACTGCTATGGGTTCTAGGGTTTGTGCATGCCTCAAAATGTCAAAAACAGAATTTAGTGCCTACATCCCCTTCAAAACAGGAGATAAAGGGTGCTTCTCTCTTCTACATCAGAAGCATCCTTTGTCTCCTGTTTTGAGTGCTAGATGGACATCTTTTGACCCAGAGGTTAGGTGGATTAATCAATTGCATAGTGTTTGGTCACTTTGACTCATTTATAATCTCTGAGTTTTTGCTTGGCTAGTTGTTTATCAAGGGTTGCCTTCCAAAGCCTGCCTTGCCAAAAGTGGGTTGATGGGCGGTCTTTGCCTCTGTTGCAGTGGCCAGAGACCTTGAAGTACATTCTATGGGAGTGCAAGTTCGCTAGAACTTGCTGGAAATATGTTCAAGATGGGCATTCATCTCTGTTTCAGGGCGAACCTCATTGGTGCATAGTGTTGTTTGGTGATTCAAGATCCTTGGTTCTTCATCCTTCCGTGGGCATTTGGCATTGTCTTTGTATTACTGCTTTATTTACCACTTGGAAGTTAAGGTGCAAGTATGTGTTTTCTGATGAGGTCAGTTGAATCCAATCTTTTTGTTACTGTTGGCGAGAATAGGTATGTTTGCAATTGTCCGCCAAAGGCTAAATTCTGATTAAGGATGCCAAAGAGTTAAATGCAATAGCTTATTCTGAATTTATTGCAGCTTTAGTAGTTACAAGGAAGAGGATATAAGGTTCCATTATACATACCCTTCCACTTTTATTTTCAGTTTTCTTGTAAACATTCTCTTGTTAATATAAGACATATTTTTCAAAAAAAGAATCCATTCAGTAAAAAAGAAATTAGAAATTTGATGTTGCTTATTTTACCAATAATATAGTCATGAATACACTTGACTTGTAGTTTTCCTTGTTATATTCATTGTCAGAAATGGTAATTAAAGTAGCCTATGCTCCACACTTTTGATTTATGCTCCATGCTTTCTATAATTTTAAACCTTTACTAATTCCTATTTTTAACGAAAAATCAGTCACATGTCATTAGAAAATGCATGTCCAATCTTAATTCGAGAATGTTAGCATGCTTATTTGTCACAATTTTGGTTTATTTTACCTCTGTCTTAATGATGACTCTTAAGAATGCTTAATACTTGTTTTGAACTATATTTAGTCAACAAATTGAAGCTACATTGCTTATAACATAATAACATGTTATTTGTTTGATGAAATAGTAACTGGGAATAACATATTATTTGTTTGATGAAATAGGTAATTGGGCAATTTAATCTTGGCTTCATAATAGCAAAAATTGATGAAGATCTTTTTATCATTGATCAGGTTTGTTATCACCTTCATTTATCTTACACATTTGCATGACAGATTGTTTTTGTGGAAGGCTTGAAAAGGTTCTTTATTTCTCTAAAATTACAACATGGTTAGTGCTTTCTCATTGCTATAGAGCTGCATTATAGAATGGAAGTTAGATTCTAGAGAGGTTTGTGGTCACTATGATATCATAATTAACACACCCATTATGATTTTATCCCCTCTTTATCTTCCTTAGTGAAGAGATTTTAATAAATAAGCATTCCTTTTATAATTCTTTCATGCCTCTATGTTCCATGTCAAGGAGTTGCTTGGTGACCTTATTTATTTAAAACTATGCTTAATAGACTTCATGCTATTTGTATTGTATCACAGCATGCATCAGACGAGAAATACAATTTTGAGCGTCTTTCTCAGACAACTATTCTGAATCGACAGCCTCTGATTCGGTGATGTTTCATACTTATGTTTTATTATTATTCTATGCACTTGAATTTATTTTATGTTGTTTATTCTCTCAATGTCTTTGGATTGATCTTGAATTTGAGAATTTGTAGTATCAACTAGATAAAAAGGTAATAACGACAAATCAGTGGATGCTTATTGAGAATAATTGTGCATTTATATTTAGGCGAACACTAAATCTTTTATACATTGTGTTGATTTACATACATTTTGTTGAGAGATTGGAGTTTACTTGTTTTTTAAACTAGAAATGATAATGAAGAAATTCCCCATCAATATCATATGACTAGTTAGGTAAGATAGGATTTGGCTTGTGGCCACTTGTAATATTCTATAAGTGTTGTATAACAATTGAAAATTGCCATAGTTTTATTATTCCCTTTACTGATGTTCATTTGATTGTCATTAAGTGGTAGAGTGGGATGTGAAAGTGGCAATTTCGATTCTAACAAAGAGGGGAATTCTAATCTACCTTTGCATCTCATACGGGAAGGGAAAAAATATATTATGTTGTTAAGAAATATGTCATTGAAAGAATATGCAAAAGAGGAATAATTTCAAAAACCAAGAACTTGACCATTTGTTCATGAAGGTCAAAAGGTTCTGTTACCTCATAGACCTGTGCTCAAAGATATTCAAAGTCCCAAAACGAAGTGCAACCCTAGAGGTACTTAGGAAGGTTGCCAATTGTCACCACAACAACTCTTCTTCTCACTTTAGGTCATCTCTTCTTTGACACAAAGGGGAAAACCCTAAAAAAGGTGTTGATGATATTCTTAGAATTTAAGTGATGGTGGATTGCCAAGATCAGTGCTTATCCAATGGGTGATGGAGTTAGGATCAACAATCAAGAGGGTTAGAACTTTTATGAAAGAAGGCATAGCTAGAATGTTGTAAATATGCTCTAACCAACCACATGGTGTTACTCCTCATATAGCATGAGGTATTTGATCCAGTTGAAGACCATGCTAGGCAGGTTGCACTTGGAGTGTTATGGCTTTGAGCCATGTCTTGTTACTCGATGCATAGATATCAATGACTTTTATTTGGCATTTTCTATACATTGGATGGGTAGATGCATGATTTTTTGATGGAAAATGATGATTATTGAGGGACATTATTGTTTGTGCACACCTTGTCCTTGACACTTTCCTTATGACAATTTATTTGTTGACCACCTTGGTGGGTGTTGAGGTGTCTTGAGGAGAGTTGTCCTTTTGCACACTTCTTTGCCAATTGTTGCTTCCCCCTAGAACACATTGCCATGAGGAGATTACATTTTGTGGTTTATTAGGGGAGTGCCTCGGTTAAATAATGTTTATTATCTTCATTGTTGGCTTATTCATCATGGTTCATGGTTATCTTGGTTGAGCGCTCCATTCATGCACTCATTTCTAGCATGATCTAGGCTCTGGTGGCTATGGTGTTATATTTCTCATGGCACATTTATGCTTGGTAGTGGAACACCCTGTATGGTATGGACAACTTGGTCTTTATTTAATATCTTTCAAGGCATTGACTTCTAGATGAGATGGAGCACTTTCCTTGATTGGCATCTTTTCACATATTTGGAGGCACGGGGACCTTGTTTGCACACTTTTCTAGGTCTATCCATATGTGCACCCATGGTTTCGAGAGTTGGTAATGGTATTTGCACATTGTTTCACATGTTTAGCCATGGTTTTGGGAGCCACTTTGCCCTTGCATTAGAGGTCATGCTAACTGCATGGCACTTTCTCCTAGGATGAGTTGTTTATGATATTTTTTAGAAGAGTTAAGGTGTTGGTACATGTGCATTTAACCACTTTGGCACATATGTTGAGGTCGTTCCACTTCTTGAGGTTGGTCAAAACATCTATATAGACGTTGGGAACAGATTCCTATCTTATCGTCTTGTAAGCCAAGTTATTGACTCCTTGGAGAGAGTGCATTGCTTCTCTTGCACTATTTTTTGCATCTATTGGTTGATCTAGGGTTTTGAGCCCTCATTATAGTGGAGTGCTCTCTTATTTTTAGTATTGTGGCACATGTATTGAGGCAGGGGTGGTCACATTTACATATTCCTCTCCAACCCTAACCATTTTTGCTATATTTGGTATGGTTTATCACAATCTTAGTGGAGCGTTCCCACTTTGAAGAATATTTTAATATATTTTGGAGGCTTCTTTGAGGGAAAATTTTGGAGATCCATCTATGTGGTCCTATGAGGGTTTTTACATGGTCAATGTAACACACCTGACCCAATTCTGAACTTAGGCTGGTGGGATGTTGATTTTCCTTGCTTTCTCTTTCTAGGCATGCTATCAGACTCATCAGTCGTGTAGGTGAGGACTTCTCCTATCACAATTTGATCCATAACGACTGTTATTAACTCTCAGAGAAATTTCTCCACTTAGTTCTCTAAAGTCTCTAGATAGCTATGCGCCCTAGATCGAACGTTCAGGTTTTTCTTTTGCCTTAGATCGGATGGTCAGGTTAGTTTTGTCCTCCTCGGCGTGTCTCTCGCCAAATCCAATGGTTGATAGCTTGCGCGCATAGTTCGAGAGATCTACGGTCTTCGGACCTCCGTCATCGGACATCTACCCTGATCTACTTCTCATCACCTCCGATGACCCTACTCCGACGTACTAACATCAAAATCCAATGGTCCAATTCTTCTGTCTAGTCGTTCTCTAATAGATAGATAGTCTCAATCAACTCGGGGCTTTCCTCTGCGAGCTTTAAACACAACCTCGTTTAACCACTCTGAAAGCGGCATCCTCTGACCAATGGTGCAGATCTGTCCAACAAGCCAAATCGATGGTTGCAAGTCACTCTGAATGGACATAGGTTCTCTTCAGGGAAAACAGTCTGACTCAGGGACTTAGTCTTTTTTGAGAGTCTACAAGACCTTACCAGTGTTGAAATATTGTAACTTCGAAGAATATTTTAATTATATTTGAGTTATTATCTTATAGATCAAATCCCCTTTTGTGGATTGATCATGTCGGGTCTTGTATAAGACCAAATCCCCTTTTGTGGATTGGTCAAACCATATTTATATGGTGGTATTTGTAAGGTCGGCCCCTAGGGTTTATAAAGTGGTTTTAACCACTCTTGGAAGAAGTCGGCCCTACTAAGTGAAGAGACATAACCCTAACACCTCCTAACTAGTATTTATAAGTGAGGATGATGCCTCATTTGTTCACTCACTCACTCACACTTCGAGTGCGCATCTTTTGAAAGAAGTTGCAGTTGCAAGAAGGAGAAGAGAGGCACATGCTCAGTCCTAGTTTATTTTTGGTGGTTTGGTCTTAGTCTTGGCATTGTATTGGCAATCTATTATTGAGGAAGTTTTTGCTGGGTTTTCTCACCCATGAGGGTTTCCCAGGATAAAATGCTGTGTACCTTGTGATTGTGTTTCTTTCAGTGATCCTCCTTATGTTGTTGTTTTGGAAATGCATTGAATGCTCTAGTAAATTGAAAATAACCTAATGACATCATTAAATTTAACATGGTATCAGAGCTTGATTGAATAGAGCACCTTTCACTGGCTATCTAAAATGTCACTGTTGTCGTACAAGGAAATTAGGGATTTTTATTGGAGAGGAATTTATGACCAAAAACCATCTAGGGAAGTGCGCCCTACCCTAGCGCATCATTTTTCAGCTTGAGCGCACTTTTTCAGTTGCCAGAGCCTTCGGAAAGTCAAACCCTAGTTTTGATTGATACTAGAAAACTAGAAAACCAGGAAACCAGAACCAGTACCAAAAGTACCTGTCTAGATTTGCGTAGGTCAAGTTTCAAGGGGTAAAACTTGGAATTTTTTGAAATAGACAACTCCAGCTTACTTGCCTCAACCTAGCGCATCTAGTCCCTGGATCAGAATTCCGAAATCTGAAGTTTGAGAAATTAGGGTTTCCTCATAAAACCCATTTGCAGTTGCAGTGCCAGTTCCCTTGTGCCAATGCCTTCATGCTAGTTGCAACACCAATTCCCTTGTGCCAGTTCCTTCATGCTAGTTGCAGCACCAGTTGCAGTGAAAGTTTTTGTGAAGTGTTAGGACTAATTTTTGTTGTTCTAGTATGCCTTACCGTAGCAAATATCCAACTAACCTTAAGTTACAAGTTGAAGCACCTTTGAAGTTTTAAAGGTTCATTATTGCTTGTCGCTGTTGTCGGATGGTGCCACTACCTGCCGATATTGTCAAAGGTATGTACTTACATATGTTCAAACTGTATCATTATTCTAAAGGGTATTTGTAGGAGAAATGATCTTTTGTCTAAACAAACAAATCGTAGATCTAGAGGGATCTCAGATCCAACACATTTAGAGGAACCATGCACCCCTAGTTTGATTATCTTGATATGCATCTATTGGTTATGACATTATTTTGATCTTATGAACATCTAGGTTGTATGTTGAAGTTATGACCCTCTTACTAACCATTGGTCAAAATTAAAGTCAAGGTATTAGATTGATTAAAGTTGAGATTATAGAGTTTATTTCCTAACTCAGATTTCTGTGAAGATAACATATTGTCTTAGTACAGAGGACAGGTTGAAGAAAGCACTTGTCATCTTGAGTGAAGGAGACTTGGAAGAAAAACAACACACTCATTCTTAAGGACACGACTCCGGGTTCTAGGTTTGATTGATTAAATTAATAAGATTCAAATTTACAGATATCAAGTTTGATAACTGCTAAACACTATAGTTGTGATAACAATCTTTGAAAAGTTTTATACTTGGTAGCATGTGAGCATTATTGAGATAAATGCTTATTGTAATCATTTACCATATATAACTAACATCTCATTTCTTATTGTATTTCTTACTTTTGACCCTTGTTTCAGGTAGGTCACAAGTGATAGCTCTAAAGGAGCTACTATGACGATTGTTCTTGCTATTGTTTCATTATTATTATAAAGAGTATTCTTGTCTATTGTTTCTCCCTTGTTGATATTGTTCTGGGCAGGTCACAGGTGATAACCCTGAGGAAGCTATAGTGACGGTTGCAGGAGGCAACATATTAGATGAGAAATGGAGCAGACTATCCAAGTTGTATACATGACCGTATACATCCATGTACCAAAGAAGATGAAGAAGAAGCTACTTTTGCTAAAAACAAAATACCTAATATGGAGACAGATCATGAGGAGTTGAAGGCTCCAAAGATGACCGAACATTAGAATAGAGCTCACAATAGACTTGGTCAATGGATAATGAAGCCACCTTGATAGGAAGCAGAATTCGTTTGAAGCCTGACTCAGCTTTTCATATTAAGACTTGGTATTCAACACCAAGTATATCCTGCAGAGAATATGAAGTTTTTGTAGACTTAGAAGAAATCAAGACTCAGAGTAAGCCTGATCTAAAAAAGTATCAGATGGGAAAAATAAACATCTTCCAGGACTGGCAGATAGATGCCATGAGTTGAGAAGACTAGATCGTAGCTTCAGAGATCTCTAGGAGAGATGAAATCTCTTGAGAAGATTCCTTTGTTTCAGTGACAGAGAAGGAAGCCAGTTAGAAGGATTGAGATATGGATTTTTCCTTGAGACTAGAAAGGAATCAGTGGTGACTTCCAAGATTGATCTAACAGATCAAGTGTGTTGCAGATAACAGTATAAAGATGTACAAACCTGATTTGTGTCCATAGGATTCTCTCGGCAAGAGGGAGAATACTATGACGAGACACTTGCTCCAGTAATCGAAGAAATAGTTCCAGTATTCGTAAAGACAACCAGGACAATGATGATTTTGATATAGTATGAGATTCAGGGGGAGCAATCCCTGTATTTGAGAATGAGTTATCTCCATGAAAGAAGAAAGGCTACCTTCAGTATCATTTATTGAGCCACTCTTAGATGAAACTGTTTCCATAGAGGAGCTACTCTCAGAGTTCAGCAACTATAGTGAGAATAGAGCAAGTGATTCTAAGCTTCAGAAATAGTAGCTGCAGGTGCAGAGTCCTGGTTCCAGAAGGAACAGCTGTAGAGAGAGTAGAGGACATACTCTCAGGCAGTGAGACAAATAGTGCTTTGCAGAAAGCACATAGAGCTAGCACATGATTGTGCAGATTAAGTTGCAATTGAGCAAGTGTACAAGGTTGGTACAATGTGACGTGAAAATTTGGTTTGAAGTTGAATATTGAAAGACTCATGTCTGCATGTTGAAGAAAGCTCTGTATGGGTTGAAGCAAGCTCCTAGAGCTTGGTATGGCAGAATTGATAGTTTCCTGACGAGCTTGGGATTTATCAAGAGTAAAGCTAATCCTAACCTTTACTTCAAGATTATGAATGATGAGCCAGTTATATTACTACTATATGTGGATGATTTATTCCTGACTGGAGAAGAAAAGCTCATCACAAACTGCAAGTAGAAGCTCGCTGCAGAGTTCGAGATGTAAGGCTTAGGCTCGATGCATTATTTATTAGGTCTTGAAGTTTGGTAGAGCCCAGAGAAGATCTTCCTTAACCAAGGGAAGTATGCAGTTGAAATACTGAAGAGATTTGACATGTTGGAATGTAAATCCATGAACACACCCATGGAAACAAAGTTGAAGATCCTGGTTGATACTTTGTCATAATTGGTTGATGCTACTCTATATAGACAGATTATTGGCTGGTTGATGTATCTAACGAATACTAGGCCATATATATGCTTTGCTGTGAACACCTTGAGTCAGTATCTGTTAGAGCCTAGACGTGTTCACCTTGTAGCTGCAAAGCATGTGATGAGATACCTTAAGGGTACGCTGGATTATGGTCTCTGTTATGCTGGAGATCATGACTTCAGATTGTATGGTTATACTGATTCAGATTGGGCTAGAATTGCTTTTGATAGAACGAGCACTTCAGAATGTTGTTTCAATCTGGGGTCAGCCATGACTTCATGGCAAAGCAAGAAGCAATCTAGTATTGCACTCAACTTGGTAGAAGCATAATACATTGCAGCATGTTTCGCCAGTTTTGAAGCCATATGGCTTCGGAAGTTGTTGACAGGTCTATTTGATCTGGAGATGGAAGCCACCGTGATTCTATGTGATAACCAGAGTTGCATAAAGATGACAGAGAACCCTGTGTTCCATGATAAGTCTAAGCACATAGAGATTCGGTATCAGTACATTCGTGATATGGTGCAGAGGAGAGTAGTAAAGCTCCAATATGTTGGCACAAATGAGCAAGTTGCAGATGTGTTGACCAAGCCTCTATCTCGTGTGAAGTTTGAGTACTTCCGAGACAAGCTTGGTATTGTCAGAAAGGACCTCCCTCGAAAGGGGGAGTGATGATGATGATACTATGGTATCCTGACCAACAATGGGTAGCTCCGTTAGGATTTTATATCCTAGGGGATTGATCATCCCTGGATAGATCCTGAAGGTTCGGTAATGACGGTCTGTCAGAGTACCTCTGCATGTATATGCCAGCTGTGGTCAATAGTGGTAGCTCCATTAGGATTTTATATCCTAGGGAATCTTTTGATTCCTGGGCAGATCCCGAAGGTCCGGTAAGGACTGTCTGTCAGAGTACCACGTGGTAGCTTGTTAGGATTTTATATCCTAGGGAATCTTATGATTCCTGGGCAGATCCCGAAGGTTCGGTAAGGACGGTCTGTCAGAGTACCACAAAATGTTGTTGTTGCACCTGCCTCATTCTGTTGCCATATGTTGATGATGTTGTTGTCTCATCCTCGTGCCGATGATATTGTCTCAGCCTCGTGGTGATGATGTTGTTTCAACCTCGTGATGTTGATGATGTTGTTGTATTAGCCTCATACTGTTGATGATGGTTTACCAACCTCGGATTGGTAATATTGTTGCTTTAGTGTTATGCTAATTGATGTTGATGTTTCAGCTTCATGCTATTGATGATGATGCTACTCCAGCTCCATGCTATGAGCGATGATGATGATGCTACTCCAGCTCCATGCTGTGAACGATGATGATATTGATGATGGAAAAACTTCCGATGATTTCTAGATATGCCAATCAGTGTTCCAGATGCTGATGATGTTGCTGCCCTCTCTCTCTTTCCTGATGATGTTGTATTAGGTTATGTCAGTAGAATACCCTTCTCGTTAAGGAGTGTTGAAATATTGTAACTTCGAAGAATATTCTAATTATATTTGAGTTATTATCTTATAGATCAAATCCCCTTTTGTGGATTGTGTTAAAAATAATTAAAAAGTACCTAGGCAAGTGTTTCTCATCACCTAGGTGCCTAAGGGGTGAGAAAGTGCCTAATGTGGACCCTAGTCATTTAATTTGTGAGAGACAAATTAAATTGTGACTTTTTGAGACTTAGGAAAAGTGGGTGACTAAAGTGATTTTATTTCCACCGTTGGTCTCATCTAATCTCAACCGTTGGATGAGATGACTCTTGAGATTCCCTCATGAGTTCGACTAGGGTAGGAGGGGGCACCCTTTCTAGGGTTAATGCATTCATTGTTGAGATAGCAAGAAAGAGAAAGAGGGCGAGCTGAAGAAGGAGGCCATTTACTGAGCTAGGGCATGCATTCCAAGACAACATACATGCACAATTTGGCACACAAATCGAGGAGAGAGTACAACCATTAATTGCAGGCTGTACTGTACGGATTTGGAAGGCCATACAACTTGAAAGTTGACACAGAAATCGAGGCAAGGTACGACATTGAAGGAGGACCATACTGTATGGATTTTTGAGGAGGCCGTACAGTCAAATATTACATAGAAATCGAGGAGCAGGGTACAACAAAAGAAACAGGCCGTACTATATGGATTTTAGCAGTCTGTACTGCTGTTTATTGCTGCATAGAAATCGAGGAATTTGGTGTGTGTATTTTCTGAGTTTTGGCACAGTTCCCAAGGCGACCGTACAAGCATTTATTGCTCAGATTTGTGCTGTTACAGTTTGGCACATTTTTCGAGGTGGCCGTACAGTCAAAGAGGATATTATTTGGTTATGCTTCCCTAGGAGAGATCTAGGATCTAAATCATGGATAATATTTTATTATTTGAGGAGGTTTTGAGCTTGGACTCTATATAAGAGAAGCTCCTCCTATTGTATTGGTTGTTGATGGTTTGAGGGAACAATACTCTTGTGGATTTGGCTTGTATTGAATTGCTTCTTGTTGGCTATGAGATTAGTGAGGTTTCATTTCATTTCTGGCTTTCCATCCTCCATATTGTGCTGATTTATGTTGCTGGAATCTATGCTAATTCTGCCACAATAAGGGTTCCAAGAAGAAGGGCATTGTTATCATTTGAAGAAGAATCTTGGATGAGATGCATTCTATCTAATATCCTTGCTGCTTTATTTCTTAGTTGAATATTTTCTAGGATGTTAGTTGAATATTGATTTTCAGCTAGGAGTAAATCACCTCTTATTTGTATTGTATGTTCATGCATAGGCACCTTTTGAAGGGACTTTACTCTTTTATTTCCAGCCATATTAAATCTGCAAACATTTGTAATTTTCTGCATGTTATAACGACACCTATTACTTTCATTAATCATTCATAATCAGCCCTCATTGTTGCTTCATGACTCCATATGCTCTTTGGAATATTTGACACTAGTTTTTCCCCATCAACCACCTTTAAAATAAATCCAATAAACTCATTAAAAATCTGTTTTAACTTTTACTAAAGCAACTCTTTACTTCACCCAAGCCTTTTATTTGCCCAAGCTTTAGTAATCCTAGCCCTAGGGACAACCCCCTTGTAATGGGGGAGAGCCGGTCTTAAGCAAGAAGAGGGATTGTTGAGGTGACAGTGACAACCCTCTTGAGTTACCTTTAAGCTTGCATTGCTTTGTGAACTTTTGAGCTCAAGTGCAAGATTTATTGGTAACATTTTGGTGTTGTTGTAGGGGAGAAAGTCCATTTCTTGGAAGTTTGAAATATTGCTTTTGCGACATTTTTATGAGCATAAATCTTAGGGTATATCATAAAAGCTCATATGGTGACTGTTATCGCACAATTTGTACTTGTCCAAGCCCAAGACAAGTAAATCAAATTGGCGTAACTATAGGATAACCCACCACTGTCACCTTAGTAGGAAATCCCCATGTTTTAGGGATGGATGAGGTCCAGCCCAAGGGAGGCGTCCCTGATAACCTCAAGGGATTAGATAGAAAGGTTGTAGCCAAGTTTGGAGGTCCCTCTCACTGGTTACTTAAGTCAAAAGGTTTATGTCTGTGAAATTGAGGCAAAGGAAGTAATTTGGGTAGCTTCCTGGAACAAGAACAATTGCAGCACATATATAACAATTTCCAAGTACCAATATGATAATAACACCTCATTAGACAATAGATAGCATAAATATATGATGGCTGATGTGAAATTTCAGCAAGATGACGGTTTGTAACAACCAATAGAGTTTTGTAACAGCCACAAGAAATATAGATCAGAATTGCTTGAAAAAACAGTGAAAAATCAACATTTATCCAATAGATCAATTAACACTTATTCCAAGCAATTTCTGAGTATGTTAGCCACGAGTTACAATGAGTTATGCAGAAAAATGAAGCAAATTAGATGGCTGTAGCAGTGTTTTGCAACAACAACAAGATAGTTAGTGAATTAAGCTAAGCTAAGGTTAGAAAAAGTTAGTAGAAGCTTTAGACAATAGAGTTGGAGAGTTTGTTTGATCAATTCATTCACCAAGAGCAAGTAGACAAGTGCCTTTTGGGCTATGGAGTCTTTTACAACAGCAATATAATGATCTTGGAGACAAATGATAGCAATGTCCAAGGAAATGGAATGGAGTTTAAGGTGCTAGCACTTTAGGGCCTTGTTAACCCCTAGATTTTCATCCTTGAAAATCTTGAGGGTTAAGGGCCAACATGCACTATTTTGGCTGGCATTCTGAGATTCTCCCAGAGTTTAGCGCTTGTGTTGAGCAGGAGGTTGGTTCCCATGTGAGACAGGTATATGATCGGTACATGGTTGTTTGGTTCAAAGTTAGAGTTGACTTAGTTTCCATGCATATTTGAGAGAGATGTATACATACAACAGGTGTTACTATTTTTTAGGAGACACGGTTTGAGAGGGTCTCTTGACAGTTTGGAGCAGTTCTGAGCATACAATATGAGTCCTTGCATGATTCTAGGCCCGATGACACTTTTACGGGCGATGTGTAAGAGCTTTCTATTTTTAGTAGGTTTTGCTCTAGGCGCCGGATTTAGATTCTAAGCGTGCAATATTGGTCCTTGAGACATCTAGAGTCTTTTGGATCTTTTCTGAGATGATGTGGCATAATTTACTATTTTTAGCAGGTTGAGCACCAGGGCTCGCATGTAAGTTCTGATTGCATATTTAGATCCCTTGCGGAAAGACAAGATCAATGAGTATAAAATCAAGGGCATTCATACCACTTTCTATTTTTAGCAGTGTCTATTTTTAGACAGTGACATGTGGCGGTGTTCTCCCAGTCATCCTGGGTGATGTGGATAGTTTCCTAAACTTTAGGAACTGGATTCTATTTTTAGAAATACCTATATTTAGCAGGTACATTCATTGTCCATGTAGTGCCAAGTGGCACCCTCCGAGATCGACATGTGGCAGAGCTACATAGTGATGTGGCATCCACCTAGGCATGGGTCACATTTTCCCATGACATGAGCATTTAATAATTAATTAATTGAGCTAAAGGGAGTCGCATAAGTGGGCCTAAATTTAGCCGTATATTTCTTCATATAATCACCCCTCCACTTGCCATGCATTAACTCCTTAAAATTCACCTCCAGTTGAGTTTAAACTGTAATTTCCTAAAAATTAGGAGATTCCCTAAAATTTAGGGCGAATTTGACTTGGCCACTCTCATGCACTCATGCGCACTAAGTTTTTCCAAATACACTCTTAAACCTTTGCATGCGCAACTCAACTCTTACTCCTAAATATCCTACTTCACTTCACTAACACTCAAGCTTTTCATCTACTCTCATATGCCTATATCTCTCACTAAACCCTCACTTCTCCTCATTCATGCACATTCCTCCTTGGCTTAGTGCGCATCTCACTTGATATATCATTCCACCTCTACCACTTGCGCTTTTCTCACATGTGCGCATACTTAACTCACTCATACCCCTCCCATGCGCACACACTTGCTTATTTTTACCATTCATGTGATCTCTTCTTCCTCCCTTGGGATATTCACCCTCATTAGCTATATATTGGATGCTTGTCATTAGTTATTGAATGGGTTCATTGCAGCAGCAACATAGTGTCTCTCTCATTCTTCTCTCTCTCTCTCTATAGTTTGTTGGCTTTTCTCTGAGCAAAGGAAGCATTGTACCGGTTGTAAGCTTGCCAAGTGTGGCGCAATCAACCCTCTTGTAAGCTTGATCAATAAAGAAGTGTGTGTTTTGTCTTCGAACTTCTCTTCTTGGCGGTACTATGGTAAAATTTTGATCTGATTTGTCATTTTCTGAACTGTTTATTGTGATTATTTTGATCTTTTGAACAAATTTCTCTGTTTTGTTTTAGTCTATTATCATTGTGCTAGCCCTATAGGTTCCCTCCAAGCATAGAATATTACTTTTCCTCATTGTTTTGGACTGCTTCTACACACTGTCCAAGACGAACAACTTGCTGTTTTGTAGGTTTTACAAGCATCAATCAGACTTAAAGACAGCAACAAGGCACTTCAGTGTGCCTAGGGACTCCCCCCAGAGGCTAGCAAGCATTAGCCCAGACATAGAGGGGTTTGGTCAGTGACAATTGGGGCCTTAATCCTTTAATTAGCTAAGTTTTTGCCGCTGTCCTAACACATATATCAGCTCAGAATTGGAGGGTACAAATTTGTGCTAACAGGCTTTAAACTTCAACCTTGAAAGAGAAATTTTGCTAGAGAGCAAGCACTTTTGGGCCCTAGCAAATTCCTTTCCTTCCTTAGATTCTTAAAGTAATAACAACAAGCTTCTAGGACCAAACTCCCAAAGTGCTAGCACTTTAGGGCTTTAGGAGTATGCCTTAGACTAGGTTTCCTTGACAAATTAATGGATGGAACAATCTTATGAGAGGAGGAAGCACCTTATGTTCCTTTCTTAGGGTTTATATAAACAATGTATCTTCAATATGAACAAGCAAAATTTACCATAAACATCTAATACAATGAAATGAAATTGCAGATTTCACTTACGTCACTAAGATTTACCAAGCATAAACCCTAATTTGCAGAAAACTCCACCAAGTATGAGCCAAGAAACACCAAAACTTGCCCTCCAAGAGATAGTGCACCTAGTAAAAGAGCCAATATTTCCACCAGGGTGAAAATTTCAGATCTATTCCTCTTGTGTGAGGAGGAGTAATGATAAAAATGAAATGTCAAGAGCCTTATTTATATGGAGCCTCTTGACCTAATTTGTCAACACAAAATTACAAGAGGGCTGACCTCCTCCATCATCCTTTAATTTTACAATATTTAATTTATTTTGCACAAAATAAAACCCTAAAGGGTGACGTCATCCCCTTTTAGGGTGACGTTGGCTCCCAAAATGGAATGTTGAGGTGGAGAAGTGCAACACTAAGCCTCCAAAGGCCATCCATCATGCAACATGTGCCCACCATCATGTAAAACCCTCCTCCATCAAACCATCAAGCCCTAAGCGACGTCATGGGCTAGTAGGGTGACGTCCAAGCCTCGAAATGCTAATGTCTAGGTGGAAATAGGTAGGAGCTCGTCTCCTAGCCATGCCAGAGTGCCTCCAAAGGCAACGACCTCCTTCAATGGGCAAATGGTGGTCACAAACCTGCTCCAGTCGTGGCGTCTAGCACCCATCCTCGGGCTCCAAAGCCCTCATGAAGGTTCGAACACAGTCATCTCTTCATGAATACTTGTCCATCGGGCGAGGTCCTGCAAAGACAAACATGTGCACCCTCCAAGGGTCCACAAGTCACAAGAATCATGCCAAGTAAGCCACATCTAATAATGGAAGCAGCCAAACATGTGCATCAAACCCCCCGTTTTCAAACTAAACAAATGCTCAAAGACCTTATACAATTTATCAAATTTAGGTGTGGGAGGGATGTCAAGGCATCCTATTGGGTCAGTAAATCCCCAAGTCAAAGGTGTTTACCAAGGGAAACCTATCTACGCCATGTGTGAGTATGAGGCAGAGTGGGGTAAGACTTCTAGGTATGGGGTTTCATGACATACAAGGGCTCATATTGTCTCATTTATGGGTTCCTTTGTTGAGGGCTAGCCACATCCTTTTCATCTTTTTGTTTTAAAAGCATATTTTTCCAAGCCCTTTATTGGCCATTTATTTTTCATGTGTTTCCAAGTTGAAGATAATAAGGGGCACTAAAAAGGATATGCATAGACCACATATGCTCTACCTTGGTTTGCATGCTTTTCCAAGTTGGAGACAATAAGGGGCACTGAAAAGAAAATGCATAGCCCACAAACGCTCCACCTTGGAAAGTTTAAGCAATTCATTAATTATTTATTTTATGGGTCCCTTACTGTTATTTTTTGAGCAGCGTTTCATTGCTCTCGGGATCCCAAGGTGAGCCTTTAATGCCCACAAATGCTCTACCTTGGAACGCAACATTAATTAATTAGTTATTTATTTTATGGGTCCCTAAATTTTTTAGAGAGGCGTTTCGTTGCTCTTGCGATGCCAGGGCGAGCTTTTATTGCATGATGTTTTTGCTAGGGTACCTCCAAGCCTAATGGCCCCTTCTTCCCATGAAATGAGGTACATGCCCTTCTTAGGTCAATAACCCGAAAATCCAAAAGTTGAGGAGACGTAATGGAAGAAGTATGGAAAGTGATAAGTATGATCGGGAATTCTACGATTACTCTTCAAGGAAACCCCCCAGTAGCACCCTATTCCCAAGGGTGACCAACTTACTAGGATGTGATGACACCCACCAAGGTCAAATAAGGCAAAGGGTATAATTTCCAAGCAAATGTTTTGTAATCAAGAAAGGATTCTTTGCAACATATTCAAATGATTCAATTATTAAAGTGACATTTACCATGAAACCGAGCTTATTACCTCATGAAGAAGATCTATTGTCCTCTGGGGCCAGGCCAGTGAGATGGATGTTGCTTTGCTATTGGTGATGACTGATGGCGCGAGTCGAGATAGAAGGGGCCATGCGGGGCTATGCAAATCAATCTGGCTCTCGCCACTCCATGTATGCTACTTGTGGGCCTCGAGACACGATCTCCTTAGTTACCCCTAGCCTGGGGGGGTAACAATGACTTCACATAAAGAAGTTGTGCCAAAGAAGTACCCTGCAAGAAGCTCTTCACATGGCATTGCTCACCAAATCCTTGAACCCAAAAGATATTATAGGAGGAGGGTGAACAAATTAAAACCGGTTAGAATATAATGGATGTGCTTGTTTTACCATTGACAATATCTCTATTGTCACCCAACCATAGGCCGAAGCCACCCTTCGAGCACCTTAACCTTGATAGAGAATCACTCCGGAAGCAAACCCTAGGCTAGATAGCCAAACAAAGGGTAGAGCACCTTTCCCCAAGGATAACGCACCAATAAGAGCTGATTAGATAGTCCAAACCCTAGCCAAGAAATAGTCCAAGCATAACTTCTAGTTACAACAGCTGCAACAACATCTCTCCTCNCCAAGAGATAGTCCAAGCCAAATGTGATCTGCTAGCTGCAGCAGTTGCAATGGCAACTCTCCTCAAACCTGTGCACAAGACTGGGCACTGTAGTGCACACAAGTTGCTGCTCTGCAATTCTGAGACTGCCAGCCAGAATGAGAACTGGCCTCCTGTATTTATACTAATTCTGGCTAACTGCATGGGCCGACTTCTCATTCTAGGTATCTGTCTGTTCAGTATATATTATTATTTCTGGTCGACTTC